>JAMXDD010000025.1:0-98726 GCA_024733475.1 Syzygium grande | reverse complement strand
GAAGTTGTGAACGGACGGCAAGTTGAGCTATTTAGACTAGTGAACGCATGCAACAAAATTCCAAAATGGAGTGAAGACATTTTTGCGAACCACGAACTGATGGAGGCAGTAGTAAAATGGTCACCAGGATGTGTACCGGCAGATGTTCCTGGAGCAGCTTTTCTTATGCAAAGGGAACTTCATTGGTTCAAGGTTGGTTCACCTTATTTGTTTGTCACCCTTTTGTGCTTTTTTATTTACAATTACATTGATAGGTGTCGGTTATTTTTCTCAAGGTACTGGAAGATAGGAGTGATCCTTCTTTTAAAGCTCTGAAATTTAAGGTCGGTTCACTTTATTTAGTTGCCACACTTTTGTGCTCTTTAATTCTCATTTACATTGACAGGCATCCTTTATTTTTCTAAAGGTATTGGAAGATAGGGGTGATCCTTCCTTTAAAAGTCTGAAATTTGAAGAAACAGAAGAAAGGGGAGGGAAAACATACTGGGAAGTTTTTGTAGAACAACGCCAAGATTTGCTCAAAGAGGCAGGGCAATGGATGAAGGATACATCATCATCTTGTAGCCTCGTTGCGACTCTCATCATTACGGTAGCTTTCACTGCAGCTTTTACGGTTCCTGGGGGCAACGACAACAATAAGGGGATCCCAATCTTTCTAAAGAAGTACTCATTCATGCTATTCGCATTTGCAGACACTCTCGCTCTCTTCTCCTCTGTCACTGCCACCGTAATGTTCTTGGCTATTGTAACTCCATGCTACACAGTCGAAGATATTCTCCACTCACTACCAAGAAAAATGATAATGGGCATCACTTTTCTCTTCCTCTCTTTAGCCTTTATGCTGGTGGGATTTGGCTCTGCTCTTACAATCATCCTAAGTGAACGATTCAATTGGATTTGCATCTCAATTACTTTGCTGGCTGTCGTCCCTGTCTGTTTTTTCTTATACGTATAGTTTCCCTTGTATGTTGAAATGGTCAAATCCATCTATTGGCCTCCCCTCTACCGCCCCCGGAAGCTTTAGGAAGAAAAGAGAGCGGGACTTCAATTTCAGTCCAAAATTTTTTCGGACAAAGCGTCACGAGGATTCTTTAATTTTGGCGCATGTTACTTTGATGCTAGTTTGATAAATATATTTGGATAGTAATAGTTGTGTTCTTTCACAATAATTATGATTCTTTTATTCTGACGCATGTTGCTTTGATGCTTAGTTTGACAAATGTTTCTATAGTAATAGTTGTGTGACGTGACCCTCCCAAAGCAGGGTCTGGAAGAGCAGGTTTACAGGTAATGTTGAATTGGAACCGATAGTTCTCAATTGGCGAGGATTCTCCCAAATCCTTACTTCATGCGACATTAGGAGGTTCATTTAAATGATTAACCTGTGAGAGTTCTAAATTATGTGGGAGCCGTCACTAACCTGTTGGGTTGGCTAGAAGCCAAGTAAGATGTGAGAGGGTACCTCCTTCTTACGCAATTAGAGATCTAAGTCCATGGACAAATTTACTATCCGTTAAATTAAATTAATACTATGAAAAATCACAAATTAGTACACATATGACAAATGGATGGTAAAATCCCAAACTGGTACACCCGTTAACTGTCACGTGTCATTAAATTCAAAAATTTAACGGAAATTAAAGAAGGCTAAAATTGTCACAAATGTATCAGTTTAGGGTTTTGGTAGTCAAAAAAATTAATTTTGGGGTAAATTTATCAAAGGTATATCAATTTGGGATTTTCGTGGTATTAACTGTTAAAAGTACAATTTTTCCAATGCTTGTGGCTGTCTCAAGAAGTCTTGTTGTAAGCGTCCAATGTATGGGTAATGACAAAGTTTTTATGGCAAAATCAAATATGAGACTTTTTTTCTTATCGATGAGGTTTTTCAATTGTTGATGAGGTCTATTATTAGGCTTATCGATGAGAGTGCCATCGAGTTTGAATGCACACTGACCTTCTTGATTGATTGAGTTGGTCTTGAATATGAGCAGTATCTAAATTCTTATCCGCTAAGTGTCCATGCGATATTTTTATGTTGGTTGTGATCCTAATGTGCGTGACCTATCTATCCGACTAGAGAAACGAATCACAACACAAAGGCAATATGAATATATCAAAGTCACACATCAAAAGGGCAAGAAAGAATAAAAGTGCGGAAAGTAACTCGATACTGAGTCAAGCAAAAAATCTACACCACCATATTACGAGCCTCGAGACATGATCTCTCTTGAGCTTGACCCAAAACCAAACATGTGACTACTCTAAACTGAATAATAAATGCAAGATGCTAAATTAAGATAACCTTGTGATTTTGGTGATTGTTCTCCCAACGCACGTATATAATCTGATGAATGTGGGGATAATAACAGCGCAAGTGCCATAACTTTTATCTCGCTCACTTGAGTGCTATAAATTTTTTTTTTTTGCTTACTTAAGTGCCACATCAAAGCAAAATCAATCATTTGAGTGCCATTTCCGCAAATCATCCTACATGGATTTTTTAATATATTTTTTAATTTTTTTTTTTTTTTTTTCTTTTCCTTTGTCAATTTTCCTTTTTTTTTTTTTTTCAGGGCTGGCGAGGGCCACTAGCAACCCTTGCCTGGCTGCAAAGGCCTCGGCTAAACCGGGTGACGGCCACCTTACCCCTCTGCTAGTGTGGCTACGAAGGCCCTGGGGTAAGGTCGTGAAGGTTGTTGCGGATGTAGGTAGTCATGGGCGAGGTGTCGTGGCCAAATTTGGCGAGGCTGCCCATATTTGGTGACGGCCTTGGCGGCTTCTCTCATGCGGCCGATGAGGCCACGATGGCCTTGCCCAAGCCTTTGCAGCGGAGGGCAGCAGCCTTTGCGGTGACCCTTGCTAGCATTGAAAAAGAAAGCCTAAAAAGGTAAAGAAAAATAATTTTTTTAAAAAGTAATTCAAAAAATTTTGAAAAACTAATTCAAAAATTCAAAAATATATTAAAATTATCCACGTTAACGGCGGCAAAGCCACGTAAGATGACTGGCGACCATGTTGAATTTTCCAATGAGGCAAATAGCCGATAGAACTCAAGTAATCGATTTTCAAATTTGTGGCATTTAGTTAGCGAAAAAAGTTTATGATCTTTCAGTGAGTGTAAATTTAAAGTTATAGAACTTACGCTATTTTTATCCCAATGAATGTGTATGATATAATAATGTCACGAAGGATTTCTTAATAGAATGCGACACGTAAATTATATGTACTAGAAATTAAACGTGATGATGAAGACTCGCGACCAATACTCACTTGATTAGGAGCCCACAGTTCAAACCAATTATAGCAAGGGCACAAGTTCAGCCAAAAGACACTAGGCAACACCCAACACACACGGTCAAAAACAAGAAGACACTTGGCTGCTGAAGAGGATTCGGCCGATACACACACCAGGCAATTCACTCACGCGATAACACACAAGGTTGGGAATTTTGAAACGGTGGGAAGTGTGTGGTCACTGGTCAGTAATGGCATGCAACTTCGACCTTAACTTACTATGATGAATATAACATGAACATGGACATGAACATAAACATGGTGGCGAGAGAAACATCCAAAATGAAGCCCAAAGGTTGTGGCTAGGTGACACAAACAGATTCAACTTAAGACACGCTGGTAAATCACTAAAATAAACTCGAATAACTGGCAAGAAGGTGACCCTAGATCAACCAAAGAGACTCGCTGCTAAGGGCCATGCCTTGAGAACCACACTGCACATGCTCGAATGCCTTGACTGGGCTAGGTGAATCGATGACAAGCTTGCGATGCCCGATAAAGCGAGGCAAGCAAGTCCGCTTTAGCTTTAAAATTTGGTTCCAAGCATCGGAGCACCGGCGAGCGGTTCAAAATGGAAAATGAATGATATGAGCACATACACCCCTTACCTTAAATGACAGGAGAAAGTGGATGAACAAGCTCGAACAACTCACGGCCCCAACTCGAAGTTAAAGATTGGTTTCTTCTGCCTTCTTCTTCTTCTTTTCATAGACAATTGATAAATTCAAATTATTGGTACGAAAAGAGAAATAAAATTTGGTAAAAGATAGGAAAAGTCATTTTTTTGTCGGAGATGAGAGAAGTTAATAACTAAAAAACGAAATAAACTTCGCTAACTTCCTCAAATAAGAATCAGTAATGCAAAATTAGTATGTAATTTAATCAGAGAAATGTTGATAACTACTTCTATAAAGGTTGGTAAATTTTACATAGAGTTTGTGAGATGAACTTTTTTGTATGTAAGACAAATGAAAATTGGAACCTCAATCCCACGAACTTTACATCGTGTGATCCAAATACAATTTAATTAGACGATTAAAAACATGCTCGACACCATTCGGAATGCGATTATTAGCACAAATTCATCGTGAGTCACTTGATCCCACGAATTTTACATCCACCGGAATCGTTCCTTTGTCGAAGTATAAACACGAAATGGGAAACGCCGTCAATCCACCTTCAATTGCCACTTGATCCTCAATCTTTGACGGTCTTGCTTGTTCGGAGAAACTTTCATGAACAGCTTTCATCTTTTTAGGCGTATCAGCTTATTTCCTACTTTTTCTGTAGAGTTTTCAGCACTTCCCGTGCACCCACACTTAGTATTGGACAATCGGGGATGAAGAAAAAAAAAAAAAAAAAAAACACGAACTGATATTTGCTGCAGTGTTTTTTTTAGCATTAAAATAAACACAAATAAACATGGAAAAAATAAAAATCATTTTTCTGAATTTTTATTTCCAAAAGTTTACATCTCAAATTTGCTAAGTGCAAGGCATCATGTGCCAATCTTTGACATTAAAACGTTACAAATGCTGTTTTTCTTTTTCTCCCATTCTCTTTTCCACCAAATTCAGAAGTACTACAGAATTACTATCTATCTTGATACTTACGCATTAATGTTTTAGTCAATAGTATTGACACCTAAAATTTTGCCAACCAAGTCGAACATGCGCTTTTGTTAAAAAAAAAAAGAATAATAATTAAAGAAATAAAATAGGAAAAAAGGGTCCAATCCGGTAATTCTTGCAAGGACCCAGACCAGCCCGTCAGACCACAAGCACGGCCCATCAGACTAGCTCATTAAACTCCAATTGACTACCCTTTCAGCATTTTTATTTTTTCTTTTAATATAAAAACTAACATGAACAGAGAAAAGCATATAATTCAAAAGTCTAATCGATAAAAAGAGTTTAAGGAGGATATAATATGATTCGCAAAAACTCAGGGCCTTTGATTTTCATTATCTAATTGATAAAAAATATATATAATCTAATTACTCAATTGATCAAAAAGTTATTGCGGACGAAAGATAATTGGTAAAAGTTTAGCACGTTTGGTTTTGTTATCCGGATTGCAATAGCTTATATCTCCTTTTGAATGATGATGCTTAGTATATTAGTTTATTAATAGTTCCTTTAATCTTTTGAAAGTAGAGAAATTGTTTGAGCTCAATATGGTTGTTCCTTCGAGCCCGCCTCCTCTCTCTTTTCCCTTAGTGGCGCCCACCCACCCTCTCCCCGATCAGGTGGTTTGAGGTCGGGCGTGGTCAGCGACGATTTGCTTGGAGGTGGTGCTGCGGCAGCCATGGTTGAACCTCTAGAGAGAGAGAGAGAGAGAGAGAGAGAGAGAGAGAGAGAGAGAGAGAGAGAGAGAGAGAGGGGGTGGGCTGATTTGGTTTTCTACTTCTAGTTTTCTTCATTGTTTGACATGATTCGAGTAACATGTGGGTAATGTTCAAGCGTGTAATCCAGTCACTAATCATGACTTGATTGAGAAGATTATTTCCGATCAACATCGGAGGAAAACATGCCCCCCGGTAAAATGATCCGATTCTCTCTCACTAAAAAACCACCCTCGAAGTTCACGCAAAAATCACTGATGTGCCATTAAGGGTGCGTTTGAAACGTCCAAAAAAGATAAAAAAACATTCTTTTTGTTACCGAAAATAGTTTGGGAATAGAAATGCGTTTGGTAAATTTTTTTGTATCCGGGCACATTTTTATAAAAATTTGTGCCGAGATTCAACTTTGAAAGAGAAAAAAGAAAAAAAAAAACTTCTTGTTTTTTTTTTTGGGTGAAGTAACTAGCTTCTTGTTTCTCGGCACAGAAATAAGAAACACTTTTGGAATCACTTTTTACTCCCCTGCGTAGAACTCGTTCTCTCTGCTCCTTCACCGCTGCTGCTTCTTCACCCACGAGGCTGGTCCTTCATCGACACCGACGAGGCTTCTCCTTCTCATTCGAGGTAAGTTCTTGCTGATGACTTGCTCCGTCTCCTCCTTCTTGTTTGACGACGCTCGCTCGAGCAACCATCGCCGATCTGGGTAAGGGCTCACTCGAGCGAGCGCCGCCCTCGCCGGTCTGGGCGACGGCAAGCTGGAGCGAGTGGGTGAGCGCCGCGCTCACTCGAGCTCGCCGTCGCCCAGATCGACGAGGGTGGTGCTCGCTCGAGTGAGCCCTTGCCCAGATCGACGACAGCGAGGCTCGAGTGAGCGCTGGCCTCGCCCATCTAGACTCGCTCTCGCTAGAGCGACTGCCGCCCTCACGAATCTGGGCAAGGGCCACAGTCGCTTGAGCGAGGCCGCGCTCGCTCGAGCTCGCCATCGCCCAGATCGGCGAGGGCGGCGCTCGCTCGAGTGAGCCCTTGCCCAAATTGGCGACGGCGAGGCTCGAGCGAGCACTACATTGACCGTTCCATGTTTGATTTTAGGGTTGATAGATTCGAGCAGAGTGCTTTTCTTGATACGCCTAGTCAATTTCGACACTTTTCATGAACTTTTTCCGACTTATTTTTCATTTTTGATGACGGGAGAAGCCCCATTAATTGGTTAAATCAATGGATTATGAAATACCCTAAAACGCAGTTAAAATCCGGGTGGGTAACCAATCTCTTCATTTTTCTTTGGATGGAGCTTTACCTTTTAAACTTGTGCTCTTTTTCTTTGATTAGCCTTTGGTTACTTGAGTAGCCTCTAATCCATTCTCTTCGTAAGACAAGTTAGTATTGTACCTTGGAGCATGAACTTATTTTTCATTTTTGGACGTGAATGGATCTTCTTTTTCACTTGAATTCACATTTACCCTCTATCATACAGTACATATTCTTTATTCTGTTGCTTGAATCATGACAATGCATTGGTATTGGAAGTTTATAGTATGAATACATATGCATTTATTTGCACGTCAGAGTTGGTGGTCCTTTCCTTTACCATTTGAGGCTATACTAGTGGGCTAATGAATGTTACAACTGGTAAAATTTCCAGAAAAATCTTTGAGAAACCAAGGACCAACATCCATGGGTCTTCCTTGAAGCTTGAAGCTAATGCAGTTGCTCCTGTAAAAAGGTAATTTTGTGCTGCTCTTTTAAGATTTGTAGTTTCTTTACTTTATGATTAAGTCAGAATTAGCAGTGTCATAGATATTTCTTCTGCAAGGTTTATATGTGTTTGTATAGTCTTTGAATAACTTATATTGATCAACATTTTCTGAGCATTGTTGTGTTGGTCAGATGACCAATGGAAACAATATTTAGTACCACAGAAAGTTTATTTGCCCTTTGTGTTTCTCATTCCTCGTGTTGTACTTTGAATTGGTGTAGATAGTGTGATAATAAGATGCTCACTTTTTGTTGCTCTCTTGTCCACGATGATGGATAGAGTTTTAATGGGGATCGTTCATAGCTGTCAAACTATTTTTGTGGGAAATCATGTGATTTAGCAAGAGTTGTTGATTTGAGGGATTAGTTGGATGGGTTAGCCAGATTTGCTCACCCTCATTGAGTACAAAATATAAGATTCTGTCCATTTCCTAGCGCATATTACCATTGGACTACCTATTTTCACTCATCATAATGGATTCAATTCCTCTTGTATTTGCCAAGTGAAAAAAAAGAAAAAATGCAAACACTTGCTCTGGATATTTACTTTCAGAAGGAGTAGAAGCGAGATTCGCAGCTGTGTGCATAGCTGGATATCCCCATTCTCGTTTTCTTTGATATGCAGGTTGCAGCAAAAGAGGCCAAAAAGAGAGGAGAATCCAAGAGGATACTTTGCCTGCCAGAGTACCGGCAGAGTGGTGTCCACTTTTATAGCTTTCTACAAAATAGCAAGTAAGAAAGTAAGTAAAACCAAAGTCCAAAGAAGAGCTTCTTCTCTCTCTTCTTTCTTTTCTTTTTATCTCTTGCTCTGTTTTCTTTGGGGGGGTTTTGCAGGTCAAACAAGTATCACCTGTGAATCTCCTTTTTCTTCTCAGTTTGAATCTTGAGGGCGATGTTGCTTTCTTGGTTCTTCATTTTGCCCTGCCACCTTTTTCGGATTTCCCTCCTTCTTTTAATCGTCCATGCCAGGACTCTCAAGGGGGCTTGAGGGGGCCTTGTGACTTCTGTAGATGGACAAAAACTTTTCCCATTATGGAGATCCAGACTACCCATTTGGAGTTAGAGAAGTGGAGGTTGCGGATGATATACCACTTGAGCAAGCAGCTGAGATAAACATGCTTAGGAAAAGTATTGCAAATAAAATGGCAAGGGATTACAATCTGCCCGAGATTCCATGATTTGTGTTTCCGACTTTTGTAATATTATTTTTAAATACTACATGACGATGGGAGAGGATCCTTACATGTACTTTTGTCATTTCCTTTTGTTTTATTACATGTACTTTACTAATGGTATGACACGAGTCGATCAACGAAAAATTTAGTAACTCAAGGTGCAATTTTAGTCCAGTCAAAATTGTTTATACAAGATTGCTTAGATAGTTGCTTAGGGGGAAGTTGGACTTACATAATTATTGCCAGCACTTCTTTGTGATACCTAAAGTTTTAAGTAATAAAACATCCACAAAAATTTTCTCCATAATGAAAAAAAGGAAAAGGATTTAGATGAGATTCATCTAAAGTCTTCAATACAAGCACTCACCTAATATTTGGATTTGGAGTAATGTTTTCATTCTAATTCTAGGTTCTTTGATAGGAGCAAAAATACGGTAAAGTCAAAATATGGTATACACTGCTAGGAGTGATAGAGGGAAGAGTTTGTACCAACTATATACCATGTTTATACATATCACCATGTTTCCTTCTCTTGCAAGAAAAAAATAAAATTGGTAAGTGCTCCATGAGAATTAATACCAAGTTTTAAAAAGCACTTCAAAAAAATTTAGAATAGAAATTTTCTGCAGTTACCAAACGCATTTTTTATTCTTTTTCTATTTCAGGAATAGAAATTTTCGTGATTACTAAATCGTTTTATTCTTTTTCTATTTCGGGAATAGAAATTTTTGAATGATTCCAAACGCCTTCAAACTTTCGAGAAATTGTTTTCCAAGCAATAAAAAAAATCATTTCATTCGGAAATAGTGTGGGACACGAATGGAATGGTTGTTATGCGCACCCCAAGAGGGAGTCGAAAAGGTTTCCACTCGCTCCATCATCCCTTCCATGCAGAGAGATGCCTTCTGTCTTATCTCTCCCGACATTTCATGCCAAGACACCCAGCACGTGTCAAAATCCATGTCAGGACACGACGCAACTATCCTCTTGAGGATGTAAGCAATGACGTCATACGAACTTTGGAGAAGAAGCAAGAATGTCGCATCCTTGGGGATGAGGAGATGGAGGAGCTTTTGGCAGCATATCCTTGACCCCGGCGACATCTGCAAGTCGTCCCATGTCGGGCCAAAAAGGTGTTGTACAAAAAGACTTCTTTGCGTGACCCGTGAACAACTAGAGAAGATAAAGTGCACAGTTTTCAATCATCAGACATGTCTCTGTCTCCTAATGCACGTCAAAAACTTTACATCTTTATTTTTTAAAACAGGAGCTAATCTCATTACTTAACTTTCCCATCTAAATTTGTATCCTCCCATTTTCCTTTCATTTTCAAAGATAAATGCAAAATAAAATAAAAAATAAAAAAATAAAAAATAAAAAATAAAATAAAATGATAAAAATAGCATTACATTGAGATTAGAATCACATTTAGGGTTATCTCAATACATGCTTTCCTTTTAAGTTCCGTTTAGTTATTTGCTCTTGGTGAGTATTCCTCTATAATTTGAGATTCTGTCTTAGACTTGATTTTGAACTTAGGTTACCAGGGCTTGTAGTCTAGGGGATCAATAATGAGGCTATGTATGTTTTTTTGCCAGTCATTGTATCGAATTTATTTTCTTGCACTGTAATTTTGGAACCTTTATCGCATTGGTTGTGAATAAGCAAAGATCCCATGAAAATCAAAAGATTGAGAATTGGCATTGAAATTGTGTTAATTAGATAATTAGCGTAACTAAGTGGCCATTCACCAAACTTGAATTACTAAATGATGTGCAAATGATACATTGGAGATAATAAAGAATTTGCATGAAATTTTATTGAATTAAAACATATGGCTTATATTCTTGGACGCTACATTTGCTCGATGATCCGAAGTGGAGCCTAAGGCGTTTAGTAACGTTATTTCTAACAATTTTTTCAGAAATAGTTTTTCTATTTCTATTTCTGGAAGAGTTTTTGAGCAAAATAATGCGTTTAGAATCTGATAAAATTTCTATTTCTAGAACAAATCGTTTGCTAATCGCATAAAATTTCTATTCCCAATTTTTGCATTCAAATCTATATCTTTTATTTAATTATAAGTGCAAGTTATAAGAAAAAAAAAAAAAAACCAATAAGCATGATTTATTGGTTTGTCTAATCCTTTTTAGGGGTTTAAAACCCTTTTAATCCCTAAACTAAGGAATCTTCAAAAATACTACTTGGGCACCTCAAAAATTTAAATTTCATTCAAAGTGGGTAGCCACAGGTATTCTAAGCCATTATGTAAATTTTTTTATATTTTTTTGTGGTAAAATTTATTAAAATTTTTACTTTCCCTAAATCTGATTCTTTTTATTTTTCCGAAAATTTTTTATGAAATTTTTTAAATTTTTTCAATTTCGAAATTTTGCAAATATTTAAGGGTTTTCTGAGTTTTTCTGATTTTTATGGATCTTCTGAGAATTTTTTTTGATTTATATGAATTTTGGGAATTTTTAATTTTCTAATTTTTTATGGGATTTTTCTGAAATTTTTCTAATTTTTATGAATTTTCGGAATTTTTTAATTTATTCTAAGCCATTATGTGAATTTTTTATTTTTAATTTTTTTGGGGAAAATTTTATTAAAACTTTTTACTTTCCCGAAATTTGTCTCTTTTTATTTTCGAGAAAGCTTTTTATGATTTTTTTTTAAATTTTTTCAATTTCGGAATTTTACAAATTTTTATGGGTTTTCTGAGTTTTTCTGATTTTTATGGATTTTCTAAGAATTTTTCTGATTTTTATGAATTTTTGGAATTTTTGGAATTTTTATAATTTAATTAATTTTTTAAATTTTTTTATTATTTTTGCCGAGAATGGATCGGACCGGTGCTTTGAGATGGTTTGCAGACAACGGAGGATGGAGGAGGAGCTAAGGTTGCGGCTTGAGGACCGGACCTTTCTATTTCTATTTCTATTTTTAGGAACAAAGAAGTAGATTTTTTCTACTTCTTATTTCTGCTTCAAATCTATTTCTTGGCCACTTTTCTATTCCAAGGAAATAGAAAAATAAAACGCGTTACTAAACGGATTTATGTTTTTTTTTGTTAGGGGAGCGGAAAAAAAATGTAAAAAATAGAAATAGAAGCGTTACCAAACGCGTTTCTAAAGCGCTACTAGTGAAGATGATTGGAGTGCGTAGAGAAAGCAAAAAGCTTACAAAACACTACTAGGAAGAGCTTTTATAAAACCCAATGCAAATTCGAAATTCAAATTCAAACTTAGGCAAAATCTTATTGAAATTGATTTGTTACGAGTGACCTTCTCATATTCATATCTTCATAATCAATCTCATGTCCTGTGCATCGTCTTACTTGAGAGGATAAGAAAATTTTATGTTTTACGTGAACACGTAAGTTTATTGTTTACGGCTACAAATTTGAGGTTTTTATATTAAATTGGTGTTGCTTTTTCTTGACATGTTGCTGTTTTACTTTTCTCGTTGCGAAAGGAGATGATACGATGGAGCATCGAAATGGGGGTCCATTTTAGGACTACGAGACAAGTTCTTTTTCTTATGAGTCATGCCGGATCGTGACAGCATCTTCTTCATGTCCGCAAAAGTCCTCCGAGATTAAGAGAAACTCATGCCCTAAATTATTGGTTGTGCATGAATTGATTGAAATATGACTAGTGACTAGGTATTTACCATTCGAAGGTGAATTTGTTTCAGAAAAATCCTAACGTTTTACTTAGGGTGACGATTTGGTATCATGGACTCAATTTAATAGCTCTATCTTTTTAAAGAATCAAAATAATTGAGTATATTTGGTTTGATGTACAAAATAATTGAGCTAGACTCTTGGGTTTAGTGTGGCCGGGACTTCCTTGAGTTTGAACCATTAATTTCAATTTGCCAGGCATAGATCCCAATGAACGGACTTGGGGATCTTAAAATTAGAACGACCGATAGAATACGAATCCAACTATTGTGACGCAACGCCAGACCTTTCTCAGTGGATTTATCTCTTCCGTATCTTTTCATGTTGAGACGGCCTACCCAGTGTCAGGACCCGACCCGGCTTTCCTACTGAGGATGTAAGCAATGACGTCATACGATCTTTGGAGAAAGAGCCAAGGATGTCGCATCCTTGGGTTGGCAGTATCTTTCGACTTCAATGACATCTTTAAATCAGCCCAATGTTGGGCCAAGATGGTACCGTACGAAAGACGTCATTGCATGACACGTGTAAATTAGAGAAGATAAAGTGCTCGATAATTCCCTTCACAATTGCACTTTTTTATACATGTCGCTGTCCTATTGTGCACGTGAAAAGCGTTTCATCTTTTTTGTATTATTAAAATATAAGCTAATTTCATTAATTAACTTTCCATCTAAATTTATATTCTCCCCATTTTCTTTGCTTTTTTCAAAGGTTAAATAAATTCCATATTAAGTTAATTATTTTTTTTCCTTAGGAAAAAATCGTGATGTTTAGCTTTTAAGAATACCCACCTTAAGTTAGTGTTCTCGAATTGCATGTATCATTTGTACTTAGTTTTCATGCAATTCTAATTAACAAAGTATAGTTATATTATGCGACTTTGATATTTTAAATCTACGGCCACGATTCTTCTCTCTACCTCCGTGGTTGGAGCACATCAGCAGTTCAAGATAACACTCCGGAACGCTACATAAAATGAGGTACACACACCTCAGACCTTATTTCATTGAAGGGTGGGGTTGTCTTAATTTAAGGTGTAAATTTAATTTTTTAATACATACCTGGTTTGAGATTTGACTAAACAAAAAAAATCTTCTTAAGATGACACCAACGCCTCGTAAGTCACATCCACAAGTTGAGAAACTTCGGCAGCATCCTTGACTTCAGTGACATCTTTAAGTCGCCCAATGTGGAGCCAAAAATTATTGTACAGAGGATGTCCTTACACGACATGTGTCCAATTCGAGAAAATGAGGTACTCAATAATTTCATACATGATAATTGCACATTCTCAGACATGTCCGTGTCTCATAAGCACGTGAAAAACGTTTAATCTTTATCTTTAAATATGAGCTAATTTCATTGATTAACTTTCCATCCGAACTTCTATCCTCCCTATTTTCCTTGCTTTTTTAAGGATAACATAAATTCCATTTTCAATTAATTATTTTTCTTTGAATAAATTGCAACATTAAGCTTTTAAGAATACCCACATAAAGCTGAATGTTTATAAAAATTTATGATTGAGGATGACGATCTTCTAGTTTTATTAGGAAAAGTTGAAAATGTCAATGTATCTCTTTTATGAGAAGGTGGCACCTGCGCAATTATATTCGGTTAATTATTCTTTTTTTTATGAAAAATTCTGATATTAAGCTTTTGAGAATACCCATATTAAGCAAAATGTATAAAAATATATTAATTAACGATAACGATGCTCTCAATTTATGAGGTAAAGTTAAATATTTCAATGTATCTCTTTTACGAGAAGGACACATTAGTGCAACAAAGACTTAAATTATGTTTGGAAGATCTTTTGAGTTGGCAATGAAAATAACAGCAAATAAAGAAGAGATGAAAATAGTGATTTTCCCATGTTGTTCAGAAATCCCGAAACTAACGGCGGTGAATAATATATATCATTATTATAAAAGTTTTTTTTTTACACAAACGGTTTCAAATTGGAGATATAAACCTGCTTATTAAATAAAGTTATGGGCAAAATTATATATTGATAATGAGTCATTATCTAAAACTTTCTTGTGTGAAGAAAATTTTACACCATTGTAGTACCTAATAAAAGCCCGTTGAATTGGGATTTATATCGCACACGATGTCTATATAAAAGTGTTTTTTACACTACACAGACAGTCTCAAAATAAAAACATCAGCCTATGTATGGAATAAACCTACATGCTAAAAATAAAAATTGTATATGTGTCTTTCTATAAACCTGCTTATGTACAGAATTTTTACACCACCAGTGTATTGAATAAAAATCCGTTGAAATATGTAGTTTGCAAAGAAGGGGACGGTGGAAGAAAGCAAATATATATCTGCAATTATGCTTGTATCTTTTTTTAGTAAATTTTCCCAATATACACTCTTGTAAATAAAAGGAACTTCCATAAAATTTTCAAGGTCATAATTTTTAATTGAATTTGTCCTACAGGAGTTGCTTTTATATATATACAGAGACGGTGGCGATGAATGGTGCATCATCTACAGCCTGAACTTTCGCTCCGTCTCCATCCACAAAGTCTGATGTATAAAAAGAGGAGATCCATGAGAACAGAAAATAACTTCGACGTCAACCCCACAAAAGTACTTCTCCACTTAAGATTTTTTTCATGCCCGCGAGGCGAGATGGCGTTCTTCCATCCCCAACTCTTGATTGAAGTCATTCGCTTCGGAATCCTAAAGATCATACAAACTTCTAGTAATTCGGCAAGATATTGTATTCTCCCTTTGTGGTTGCCAAAAGACTTTAGGAAAAGTAACAAAAATTCATAAACATATTGCATTGGTATCAATTTAGTCCTAAATCTTTCAATTGAATTAATTTAGTCATAAAACATTTTCACATTAGTATAAATTCAGTCCATCTGGCCAATTTAGGGCTACAAATTACTACCGTGAACGCGTCAACCGTCTTATGTGACATGGCCGACCCGACATTGATTTTTTTTTAATTTGTACATACTTTTTAAAATATTTAAAAATAGGTTCGGGCACAGAATCGAGGTCTCGGGCTCGGCTTCAATCGACGGGGCGTGGGCACTAGGGATTCGAATACTAGCACGGAGTCACGGGCCTAGTCCGAATGGACTTGGGCCCGGGCATGAGAGACCTAGTCCTGGACACCAGGGACCCAAGAACCAGCATTGGAATTTTCGTGCCCAAGATTAGAATTTCGGGTCAACATCTGATACCTAGTCATATTAAAAAATAAAAATCATTTTCCCAAGCGAATTAAATACTGAAAAATAAAGAAAACAAACTGAGCTTAAGTAAAAGAGAATGCTACACCAATGCAGCTGGAAATTCGGCTCCATCCACATGTCTATGTATAAACAGAGAAGATCCATGACGACACAAATTGACTTTGAGTTCGACTTCAAGTCTTCATCCACCTAAAATTACTTCTCTGCTTTAGATTCGAAAAGAGGCAAGAGTGTCACGTCCTTCTGGTGAAGTAACTTTGGCAGCATTCTCCCGCTTCAATGATATCTTCTGTCGGCCATTTAGCTAGTTACATAGTGCCTATCTATAAAAGCATTCTACAAATGCTCACTGTCACTGGATGATGTAAAAGTCTGGAATATCCTCAATCGACACTATATAAGATAAAATTCTGCCAAAAGTAGAATAGAGTTGACTAAGAGTCAATTACCATATACCAATAATCTTCTGAATCTCTTTTCTATCTCTCCTCTTGCGTGACATGAATACAATTCGAGAAGAGTCCTCAATAATTTCACAGTAAACGTTTCCTCTAGGAAAATTATCAAAAAAATCTTAAACCTATTATAATTATGTCAATTCAGTCCTTAAATTTTTTTTTCCAATTAAGTCTTAAATTTTTTATATTTATATCGATTCAGTCCATCCAGCCAATTTTGGCTATAGGCGTAAAAGCTATCTTACATGACGTGGCCAAGACTCTTGATGTGGATATTTTTAAATAATATTTTAAAAAATTTATAATTTTTATTTATTTATTATTTTTGTTTTCTTTTTCTTTCTTTTTTCTTCCCCTTCTTCCTCTAGCGGTCCACCGAGGTCCAACGTGGCTAGAGGTGCGCGCTCAAGCCTCACCATGGCTAGAGGGGCCTCCACCCGCCTTGACTTGGTGATGGCGGACCTTGCCCGGTGATGGCGGACCTCACCTAGTGATAGCAAGGTCGAGCCTTGCTAGGGGGCAGTGATGCTTGACCTCACCGACCGCCTCTAGCCGATCACCGGACCTCGACAAATAGCTAGAGAAAGAAGGGAAAAAAAAAGAGAAAGAGAAAGAATAGAAATAAAATAAAAAAAATTATAAAAAAAGACATAGGCTCGACGACCTCACTAGCCCGGTGATGGTAGACCTCACCCCGCTCTTGTGAGGTCCGGCCCTCGTTAGGGGTGGGTGAGGCTTGACCTTGCCGGCTCTCGCCGTCCGACAACCCGCTATAGGAAGAAGGGAAGAAAAAAAAAGAGAAACAATAAAAAATTTAAAAAAAAAAAAAGACGAAGGCTCGACCTCACGAGCTTGGTGATGGTAGACCTCACACAACTACGGCAAGCTTGAGCCTCGCTAGGGGTGAGTGAGGCTTGACATTAAGCTTTTGAGGACACCCACATTAAGCTAGTGTTCTCAAATTGCATGTATCACTTGTACTTGGTTTTCATATAATCATAACCAACAAAGTTGAGTTACTCTTTGTCGACTTTGATATTTCAAAGCTACCGTTACGATTCTTCTCTCCTCCTACGCGGTTGGAGCACATCAGTGGTTCAAGATAACACTCCGGAATGTTTCCATAAAACGAGGTATGCACACATCGGACCTTATTTCACCGAAGGGTAGGATTGTCTTGATTTAAGGTGTAAATTAAATTTTTCAATGCAAAAAATCTTCTTGAGATGATACCGACGCCTCCTAAGTCATATCCTACGGGTGAGGAACTTTGGCAGCATCCTTGACTTTTTTTTTTTTTTGCTAAAAGCAGCATCCTTGACTTCAGTGACATCTTTAAGTCGCCCAATCTTGAGCCCAAAAATTGTTGTACAAAGGATGCCCTTGCACAACATGTGTCCAATTCGAGAAGGTGAGCCACTCAATAATTTCATACATAATAATTGCACATTCTCAGACATGACCGTGTCTCAACGTAAAAAAACGTTCCATCTTTATCTTTAAATGTGAGCTAATTTCATCGATTAACTTTCCATTTGAACTTTTATCCTCCCCATTTTCCTTGCTTTTTAAAGGATAACATTAATTATTTTCCTTAGAAGAAATTAGAAGAAATTGCAATGTTAAACTTTTGAGAATATCCACATGAAGCTGAACATATATAAAAATTTATTGATTGAGGATGACGATGTTCTTATTTTATTAAGTAACATTAAAGACGTCAATATATCTCTTTCATGAGAAGAAGATGTCTGCGCGATTCAAACTTGAATTATGTCCGGAAGATTTTTTGAATTGGCCATGGGATAAAAAGCCCTTTGAAGTAGGATTTATTTTACACAAATTGTCAGTTTAAAAGTATTTTTTACACAAGTAGGATCCTGTGGGGTTATAAAATACTAGCCAGGAAGCAAAAACTCTTCACGGGAATCTTGACGAGGCAAAAAGGCACTAAAACTCTTGTAAGGGCATAACCAAAGAGCAAGAAAAACACAATAAAAGGGGGTGAAACCCAGATTCAGAAAAACACCAGATAGTACAAACAACCACAGATTTGGAAAAATTTGAACTCATAATAACTTGTCTAAGTTGATACGAAGCTCAATTTGGATAAATCTTGGTCAAATAATCATGGATTTGGCGAGGAACCAAGAGAGATTAAACCATTGTGGTCCACATAAGCAGTCCAAACAACGTCTTGCTACTTGGACGCCACATCAGCTCCATTTGCCTTTGAACAGCCTTGTAGGATTTTTAACGGCGGTATTTGGTGGAATCGTGAAGAGGTAGATGTGTCACACGAGTATAAGTAAAAAAAATTTTAAGAAAAATATGTCTGAGTTCGAAATTTTTCAAAACTTTTTTCAAAAGAAAATTATGAGAAACTATTGAGATAAAAGCAGTGAAGATAAAGCGAACAGCAACATATGGTCTCCACAAAAAGCTGAACAAAAGTCACGTAGCATTTATCTACGAAAAGGATAAGACAATGATTGAAATCACCCAAAGACACTTACATCCCAGCTAATTTGTTGAGCAAAAGTCATAATCGTCCTGAGGTAGAAGTGGAGTTACATCCCCGACTACTTTAGTAGCTGTCTTTCGAATCGCTTAGTTAAGACATTGACTTGGTCGTTGAAATGGCCAGGAGGAAAATTTGTGATGAGGATCATCAAATGCATGCCACCATTGTCCAGTCAAGGGAAAATTTTAAAAATTTATCGTAGTTGATAGATTTCAAATATTATTTGCTAAAAAAAAGTATGATTAGTGTATAAGCGTTTGGTAACGTTTCTACTTTTCTATTTTCCGTTCTTACATTCCTTGAAAAAAAAAAAGAACAAAAATCTGTTTAGTAAAGCAATTTATTATTTTTTTTTTTTTGAAATAAAAAAATAGTTAAGAAATAGATTTGGAATAGAAATAAGAAGTAGATTCTTTCTACTTTTTGTTCCCGTAAACAAAAAAAAGAAATAGAAAGGTCCGGTCCTCAAGCCGCAGCCTCAACCCCTCCTCCATCCTCCATCGTCTATAGACTGTCTCAAAGCACCGGCCTAGTCCATTCCCGGGAATAATAAAAACTCATAAAAATTCTAAAAATTCCAAAATTCATAAAAATCAGAAAAATTCTCAGAAAATTCCTAAAAATCAGGAAAACTCAGGAAAAACCATAAAAATTTGCAAAATTATGAAATTGAAAAAATTTAAAAATTCATAAAAACGTTTCTTGAAAATAAAAAAGAGATGATTTTGGGAAAGTAAAAAATTTTAATAAACTTTTCCCCAAAAAAAATCAAAAATAAAAATTCACATAATGGCTTAGAATAAATTAAAAAATTCCAAAATCCATACAAATTAGAAAATTTTCAGAAAAATCCCTAAAAATTAGAAAATTAAAAATTCCAAAAATTCTTAAAAATCAGAAAAATTCTCAGAAAATCCATAAAAATAAGAAAAACTCAGAAACCCCATACAAATTTCAAAAATTATGAAATTGAAAAAAATTTAAAAAATTTCATAAAAATTTTTGGAATAAAAAAAGAAACAGATTTAGGGAAAGTATAAAATTTTAATAAATTTTACCTCAAAAAAAATAAAAAAAATTCAGAAAGTGGCTTAGAATACTGTGGCCACCTACTTTAAGTGAAATTTAAATTTTTGAGGTGCCCAAGTGGTGGTATTTTTGAAGATTCCTTAGTTTAGGGATTAAAAGGGGTTTTAAACCCCTAAAAAGGATTAGACAAACCAATAAACCATGCTTATTGATTTTTTTTCACTTATAACTTGTACTTATAGTTAAATAAAAGATATAGATTTGAATGCAAAAAATTGGGGATAGAAATTTTTTTGGTTGTACTAAACGCATTTCTGTTCTTTTTCTATTCTAAGAATAGAAATTTTTGTGCAGTTATCAAACGCATTCTTTTTTTGCTCAAAAACTCATCCAGGAAATAGAAATAGAAAAAACTATTTTTGAAAAGAAATTGTTCTCAGAAACAGAAACGTTATCAAACGTTCCCTAACTTGATTATCAAGGACTCGCTAATAACTTACCAATGTTATTGAGAATTTACTAACTTCCAAATAAATTAGTATATTAAACAACTCTTCCGAAAATTCACAAGCACCATAAGTAAATTATCAACACTATAATGAACATATCAACATTACAGTAACTTAAATAATTTCAACTTCTTTGAATTGTTACCTTCACATCGTTACGGTCTAAAATTTATACCCGACTCGCGTTTTTCTTGCGAATGAAATCACGATATTCAGTGACAATAGTGTTCCAGCTTCGAATGGACCAATAGGTTCATCATTACCATGGCCATGAGGCACGTGAGTCTTCCTTTGATACCAGAGAAATGCTGTGATTTTGGCACTTTTAGTAGCCAATTCCACAAGTTTTCTCCATCTGGAGTGATCCAGCAACGTGAGCCCCAGATGGGAAATGCTGTGAAAACACTTGAATCGAACGGCTGACAAAGTTGTCATGCGCAAAACCACAAGGGATTGCGGAAATGGCCTTAACTCCACTTTTTTTTCTTGGTTTCCGGCAGCAGAATCCACGTGTTTCTTTCTGCATAGTTTCTTTCCACAATATTCTCCTGGTCCGGAACATAGCGTGAAGTTAAACAAAGAAAGGAAGAAGACAGGACCAAAAAAAAAAAAAAGGAGTGGACCTCCATCAAAATCTAAGAACTGGAGTAAATAAACAAGTAACGGGCAATTAGTGAAAATCGCATAATTTTTATGAGAAGTTATAATACAGGAATTTTTTTTGTCTGAATTCCGGTCCAGCAAGGCAAATGCATCGCAACAGTTTTTTTTTTTTTTTTTTTTTTAATCTGATCCTATCCTATCCTATATCTATTTTACAAATCACTGTCTGTGCCATGTGCTATGTCGCAGGTTGCGAAATCCTACTCTCTCACTTACGCGTCCCCACCCCTAGGATCTTGCTTGCGGGATGGTGGTCTTCGATCTCTGGGATCATCCTAGCCTCAGCAGCTCTTGATGGGTTAGGACTCAAACTCTTTGATTATTGGAGTCATTGGATTCAGACTCCTAAAGACTAAACGCATTTGTAGTAATCCAGTGAGACATTGTATTCTCCTTTGTGGTCACATAAAAAAAGTCATACGTGAATTTTTGCCAGGTTCTTATTGTAAAAAATTTAATCGTTTTAATTAGTAATTAACTGTCAAAGCGAGAATGATCGATGGCCAGTTAAATCATTAAAAATGACTTCGAATAAAAGTAAATGGATTTTAATATGCTTTGAAACCTCAAAAGCCTTGCAAAATTTGAATTACTAAATAATGTGCAAATGGAGGAATGGAGATCATTAAGAATTTGCGTGTAAAATTTCATTGAATTAGAACACATGGCTTATATTCTCGAAGGTTATGTTTGCTAGATGACCGGAGTTGAACCTAAATTGCTAATGAAGATGATTGGAGTGTGTAGACAAAGTAAAAACTTGCAAAACACGACTGGGAAGCTTTTATAAACCAAGATGGTCACAGAAATTAGAGAACCTAATAAAATCCAAAATTCAAATTCAGAGTGGCTCATGCCCTAAATCATTGGTGGTGGATGAATCGACTGAAACCCGACTAGTGACTAGACATCTACCATTCAAAACGGGGATTTGTTTTGGAAAAATCCTAACTAATTACGTGGAGTGCCGATTTGGTGTCACGGACTCAATTAAATATCTCTATCTTCTTAAAGAATTGAAACAATTGAGGATAGTTGATTTGATGTATCATATTATATCGATACTTTATGTGAAGTAGGAGCTAGACTCTTTGGTTTGGTATGGCCGAGACATCCTTGAGATTGAACCATTAATTTCAATTTGCTAGACGCAGATTCCAATGAACGGACTTGGGGGATTTTAAAATGAGAACAACTTATGGACAGGAATCCAACAATTGCGATGCAATGTCACCTTTCTTAGTGCAAATCAGAGTAGCAATTCCATGATTATGTAGTGTGGTAGTGGCCATAAGTAGGGGTTAGCATGGTTCTAGGGTAAAATCCGGAACACGAGAATCGATCGGTAGGAACATGTAGATTCGAATTCTAAGGTTTGTAAAGTAGGTTCTAAGTTCGAAAAATTAGGGAACCTATTTCGACTTGTAGGTTTTAGGTTCGGTATAGGTTCCGGGCCTAGAACCCGCAATAAGTTTTTTGTGTTTTTTCTTAGACTATGTCTTCGCGTGATCCTACCGTGTTATGTGACATTAAATGATGAGTGTATAATTTAAAATTAGGAGTGAATAATGGTCCAAGATTAACCCTGGACCAACCTTGGACCGGCCCAACCCGGCCAGTCCTAGTCCCGTTCCCAGTGAGACAGGGTCGGTCTTTGGTCTTGGGATCCTGGACCCTATACTGTGTGAGTTGGTCCTCGATCCAGGGAGTTTAAAATTGATCCAACCTGGACCAACCCTGTATATATAAAAACATAAAAATAAAAATATATTTATTTGTTTTCTAAAGAACCTAAGGTCCTTCTCTCCTCTTCTTTCTGGTATTGAAAATAGAAACCCTATTGACTATTGAGCGTCGCCTCTCATCCCTCGCCTCTCTGTGACTGTTCGCTAGATCTACCTCTCTTCGCTCGGCTCACGAACTAGCTTGCCTCTCTTGGCTCGCCTTAACGCCTCAAACGGCGAACACAGGTGGCCTCACTTGGCTCTCCTCGATGCCTCACGAATGAATAAGATATGAAGTTGTTTGTATTGCTTTCAAATGTTCAAAAGTTGAAGCAATTTTTTTAGAATGAACAAGATATGAAATTGTATAATTCATGGTTTATGTTATGTATTTTGACCATTTTATTTTTTAATTTTATTTCACGTGTTTGTTTACTATCAAGTGGAGATTTTTGTTGTTGCTTTATCTTAGATTTTTATTTGATTTGTACCGGGGTCCATAGTTTGGTTACTCAATATTGCATTGTCGATGGATATGTATTTTCAAAGTGTACCGTTTTTCCTTTAAAGGAATAAAAAAAATCAGTTGGTCTTGGGTTGATCCTAGAACCTGATCGAACCTATAGGGTCGGTCCAGTCTCCATCCTAAGCTCAATAAGGTCGGTCCTCGGTCCCAAAAACCAACACTATGCGGGTTGGTTCCAAGGTTAGGTGTTGGATCAGCCTAACCCGGACCATGCTCACCTCTATCTGAAATCACTATTCTGAGCTTTTATTTTATACTTGTTAATGTTTCATATGATCAGTGGATCATACCAGCTAGTAGTGGTCATCAAAGGTGATGGTTCACTGCAATTGTTCAATTAATAATTTAGGTAGAACCTTGGTAAATCCTGAAACATGTGACAAGGTAGGCTCAAGGTTCCAAAATTTGTATAGTAGGTTTTAGATTCTAAAAAATGAGGAACCTACTCTCATGAGTAAGTTCCAGGTTCCAAGTGATACCTGTATAGAATATGAAACTGCTCACCCCTAACCAAAAGTCTCCCAACGAAAACAAAAAAAAAAAAAAAAGGTGAAGAGAATGATCTTCCCCATGTCATTTGAGTCGTAAAAATCTAACGATGATGAATACAAATATATATTATATACATCGGCATCATAAAAGTTTTTTACGCAAAAAGGTCTCTAAATGGTAATATAAATCTATTTATTGAATATAGTTATGTGCAAAAAATATAAATCGATTATGTGTCATTGTCTAAAACTTGATTGTGCGAAGATAATTTTCACCACCTTTTACATAATAAAAGTCCGTTGAAATAGGATTCATGTTACATACACTGTCGAAGTCAAAGTCTTTTCTACACAAGCAATCTTAAAATGGAAAATCCTGTTTATTGAACAAACCTGCTAAAAATAAAAATCGTACGTTTCATTCTATAAAATCTCCATCCACAAGTCTGATGTGTAAAAAGAGAAGATCCATGAGAACAGAAAATAACTTCGACGTCAACCCCACAAAAGTACTTCTCCACTTGAGATTTTTTCATGCCCGCGAGATGGCGTTCTTCCATACCCAACTCTTGATTGGAGTCGTTCGCTTCGGAATCCTAAAGATCATACATACTTCTAGTAATTCGGCGAGATATTCTTTGTGGTCGCCAAAAGACGTTGGGAAAAGTACCAAACAATTTGTAAACCGATTGCATTGATATTAATTTAATCATAAACTTTTCAATTGGATTAATTTAGTCATAAAACATTTTCATAGTGGTACAAATTTAGTCCATTCAATCAATTTAAGCAGCAAATTGCAGACGTGGACGTCGGCCGTTGTATGTGACATGGCCGGCCGCCGACATTGATATGTTTTTTAATTTGTAAATACTTTTTAAAATCTTTAAAAAATATTTAAAAATAAGTTTGGGCACGGGCACTGAGGTCTCAGGCTGGGCTTCAATGAATCAAGCATGGGCAATAGGGATTCGGATACCAGCACCAGAGTCACAGGCCTGGTCTCAATGGACTCGGGCCTGGGTACCGGAGACCTAGTCCTAGACACTAGAGACCAAAGAACTAGCATTGGGGTTTTTGTGCCCAAACGTAGAGTTTCAGATCAATATCTGATATCTAGTCATATTAAAAATCAAAAATCATTTTCCCAAGCGAATTAAATATCAAAAAATAATACCTGCAAAACAAATGAAGCGTAAGTAAAAAAAATGCTACATCATTGCAGCTGGAAATTCGGCTCCATCCACATGTCTATGTATAAACAGAGAAGCTCCATGACAACACAAATTGACTTCGACTTCGACTTCAAGTCTTCATCCACCTAAAATTACTTCTCTGCTTTAGATTCGAAAAGAGGCAAGAGTGTCATGTCCTTCTGGTGAAGAACTTTGGCAGCATTCTCCCGCTTCAATGACATCTTCTGTCGGCCATTTAGCTAGTTACATAGTGCCTATCTATAAAAGCATTCTACAAATGCTCACTGTCACTGGATGATGTAAAAGTCTGGAATATCCTCAATCGACACTATATAAGATAAAATTCTGCCAAAAGTAGAATAGAGTTGACTAAGAGTCAATTGCCATATACCAATAATCTTCTGAATCTCTTTTCTATCTCTCCTCTTGCGTGACATGAATACAATTCGAGAAGAGTCCTCAATAATTTCATACATGATTTCACACTTTCAAACGTGCTCATATCTCACAGTAAACATTTCCTCTAGGAAAATTGTCAAAAAAATCTTAAACCTATTATAATTATGTCAATTCAATTCTTAAATTTTTTTTTCCAATTAAGTCTTAAATTTTTTACATTTGTGCCGATTCGGTCCATCGGCTAATTTTGGCTATAGCTGTCGGCTATCTTACATGGCGTAGCTAGTACTGATGTGGACATTTTTTAATAATATTTTAAAATTTTTATAATTTTCATTTATTTTTTCCCCCTTCTTTCTCTAGCCGGTCACCAAGGTCCGGCAATCGGCTAGAGGCGAGGGCTCAAGCCTCGCCATGGCTAGAGAGGCCTCCACCTCGCTAGCTTTGGTGTGATGAGACCTCGCCCATCGGCGGACGAGACCTCACCCAATGATAGCGAGGTTGAGCCTTGCCAGGGGCGAGTGATGCTTGACCTCACTGGCCCTCGCCTCTAGCCGATCACCAGACCTCAACAACTAGCTAGAGGAAGAAGGGAAAAAAAAAAGAAGGAGAAAGAATAGAAATAAAATAGAAAAATTCAAAAAAAAGACATAGGCTCGACCTCGCTAGCCTATTGATGGTAGACCTCACCCCGCGACGGTGAGGTCGAGCCTCGCTAGGGGCAGGTGAGGCTTGACCTTGCCAGCCCTCACCATCCAGCAACCAGCTAAAGGAAGAAGGGAAGAAAAAAAAAGAAAGAGAAAGAATGGAAAATAAATAAAAAATATTTAAAAAAAACAAGGCTCGACCTCACGAGCTTGGTGATGGTAGACCTCACCCAACTACGGCGAGCTTAAGCCTCGCTAGGGTTGAGTGAGGCTTGACATTAAGCTTTTGAGGACACCCACGTTAAGCTAGTGTTCTCGAATTGCATGTATCACTTGTACTTAGTTTTCATATAATCATAACCAACAAAGTTGAGTTACGCTGTGCGACTTTGATATTTCAAATCTATCGTTACGATTCTTCTCTCCTCCTACGTGGTTGGAGCACATAAGTGGTTCAAGATAATACTCTCGAATGCTGCCATTAAATAAGGTACAAGCACATCGAACCTAATTTCACCGAAGGGTAGGATTGTCTTGATTTAAGGTGTAAATTAAATTTTTCAATGCAAAAAATCTTCTTGAGATGATACCGACGCCTCCTAAGTCATATCCTACCGGTGAGGAACTTTGGCAGCATCCTTGACTTCTTTTGTTTTTTTGCTAAAAGCAACATCCTTGACTTCAGTGACATCTTTAAGTCGCCCAATGTTGAGCCAAAAAATTGTTGTATAGAGGATGTCCTTAAACGACATGTGTCCAATTCGAGAAGATGAGGTGCTCAATAATTTCATACATAATAATTGCACATTCTCAGACATGTCCGTGTCTGAACATAAAAAACGTTCCATCTTTATCTTTAAATGTGAGCTAATTTCATCGATTAACTTTCCATTTGAACTTTTATCCTCCCCATTTTCCTGGCTTTTTAAAGGATAACATTAATTATTTTCCTTAGAAGAAATTAGAAGAAATTGCAATGTTAAACTTTTGAGAATACCCACATAAAGCTGAACATATATAAAAAATTTATTGATTGAGGATGACGATGTTCTTATTTTATTAAGTAACATTAAAGACGTCAATATATCTCTTTCACGAGAAGGAGATGTCTCGCTGTGATTCAAACTTGAATTATGTCCGGAAGATTTTTTGAATTGGCCATGGGATAAAAAGCCCTTTGAAGTAGGATTTATTTTACACAAATTGTCAGTTTAAAAGTATTTTTTACACAAGTAGGATCCTGTGGGGTTATAAAATACTAGCCAGGAAGCAAAAACTCTTCACGGGAATCTTGACGAGGCAAAAAGGCACTAAAACTCTTGTAAGGGCATAACCAAAGAGCAAGAAAAACACAATAAAAGGGGGTGAAACCCAGATTCAGAAAAACACCAGATCTTGCTTGTATTTTTGTTCGGCCATCTGGCTTGTATTATTGTTCTCTTTTGCATTTATTGGGTCATCCAAAAGTTTATAATGTCGTCAGCCAGCACGAAGAGTTGATTAAGAGTCAATTGACATACACTCTCCAATGATCTTTTAAATCTTTTTCTCTCTCCCTCATGTGTGACACGTGTACAAGTCGAGAAGAGTCAAAAATAATTTCATCCATGATTTCACACTTTCAAATGTGCTTAGGTCTAGCCGTGCAAGTGAAGAACGTTCCTCTTTATTTTTATTTATTTATTTAAATATGAGCCAATTTCATTGATTCCATCTATATTTTTATCCTCGCCATTTTCCTTTTTTTTAAAGATAACATAAATTCCGCATTCAGTTAATTATTCTTTTTTTGAAAAATTCTGATATTAAGCTTTTGAGAATACCCACATTAAGCAAAATGTATAAAAATATATTTATTAAGAATAATGATGTTCTCAATTTATGAGGTAAAGTTAAATATTTTAATGTATCTCTTTTAGGAGAAGAACACATTAGCGCAACAAAGACTTAAATTATGTTTGGAAGATCTTTTGAGTTGGCAATGAAAATAAAAGTAAATAAAAAAGAGATGAAAATAGTGATTTTCCCATGTTGTTAAGAAATCACGAAACTAATGGCGGTGAATAATATATATCATTATTATAAAATTTTTTTTTACACAAACGGTTTCAGATTGGAGATATAAAACTGTTTATTATATAAAGTTATGGGCAAAATTATATATTGATAATGAGTCATTATCTAAAACTTTCTTGTGTGAAGAAAATTTCACACCATCGTAGTACATAATAAAAGCCCATTGTATTGGAATTTATATTACACATACTGTCTGTATAAAAGTGTTTTTTACACGGGCTGTCTCAAAATAAAAACATCAACATATGTATGGAATAAACCTACATGCTAAAAATAAAAATTGTATATGTGTCATTCTATAAACCTGCTTATGTGCAGAATTTTTACACCACCGGTATATTGAATAAAAATTCGTTGAAATATGTAGTTTGCAAAGAAGGGGATGTTGGAAGAAAGCAAAAAAAAAATATCTGCAATTACGCTTGTATCTTTTTATAGTAAATTTTCCAAATATACACTCTTGTAAATAAAAGGAACTTCCATAAAATTTTCAAGGTCATAAATTTTGAATTGAATTCGTCCTACAGGAGTTGCTTTATATATATACAGAGACAATGGCGATGAATGGTACATCATCTACAGCCTGAACTTTCGCTCCATCTCCATCCACAAAGTCTGATGTATAAAAAGAGAAGAGATCCATGAGAACAGAAAATAACTTCGACGTCAACCCCACAAAAGTACTTCTCCACTTAAGATTTTTTCATGCCCGCGAGATGGCGTTCTTCCATCCCCAACTCTTGATTGGAGTCGTTCGCTTCGGAATCCTAAAGATCATACATACTTCTAGTAATTCGGCGAGATATTGTATTCTCCCTTTGTGGTCGCCAAAAGACTTTAGGAAAAGTACAAAAAAATTCATAAACCTATTGCATTGGTACCAATTCAGTCCTAAATCTTTCAATTGGATTAATTTAGTCATAAAACATTTTCACATTAGTACAAATTCAGTCTATTTGGCCAATTTAGGCTACAAATTACTAACGTGGACGCTGGCCGTCCTACGTGGCATGGCCGACGCTGACATTGACATTTTTTTAATTTGTAAATACTTTTTTAAAATCTTTAAAAAATATTTAAAAATAGGTTCGGGCATGGGCACTGAGGTCTCGAGCTCGGCTTCAATCGACGGGGCGTGGGCACTAGGGATTCAGATACCAACACCGAGGTCACGGGCCCAATCTCAGTGGACTCGGGCTCGGGTACCGGAGACCTAGTCCTGGACACCAGGGACTCGAGAATCAGCATTGGAGTTTTCATGCCCAAGCGTAGAGTTTCGGGTTAACATCTGACACTTAGTCATATTTTGAAAAATGATTTGCGATTTTTTAAAGAGAAATCCTTTTTCCCAAGCAAATCAAATGCTGAAAAATGAGTATAATATTTTTTCGAAAAATATTATTTGCGAAACAAACGAAGCCTCGGTAAAAAGAGAATGCTACATCATTGCAGCTGGAAATTGGGCTCCATTTACATGTCTATGTATAAACAGAGAAGATCCGTGACAACACAAATCGACTTCGACTTCGACTTCGGCTTCGGCTTCGGCTTCGGCTTCGAGTCTTCATCCACCTAAAATTACTTCTCTGCTTTAGATTCGAAAAGAGGCAAGGGTGTCACGTCCTTCTGGAAGCATTCTCCCGCTTCAATGACATCTTCTGTCGGCCACTTAGCTAGTCACATCGTACCTCTCTGTAAAGCATTCTACAAATGCTCACTATTGTTGGCTGATGTAAAAGTTTCGAATATCCTCAATCTACACTATATAAGATAAAATTCTGCCAAAAGTAGGATAGAGTTGACTAAGAGTGAATTGCCATATACAAATGATCTTCTAAATCTCTCTTCTATCTCTCTTCTTGCGTGACATAAATACAATTCCAGAAGAGTTCTCAATAAAACCCCCAACTTTACCCTTTGTAGAATGGCCTAATTCGGAAGAGTCAACGGCCTAATTCCCTTAAAAACTCCCAACTTTACCCTTTATCTCAATTATATCCTGAATTTTTTTTATCTCATAAAAAACTCTAAACTTTTACTTTTATCCCAAATCTATCTACCCCGTTTACTATTCATCCAATTTTTAATATTATTTTATATTTTTTTGAATTTTTTTCTTTTTCTTTCCCTTTCTTTTTTTTTTGTTTCATCTTCAACCTCCAGCTGGTCGCCGGTCCGACGACCCACCAGAGGGGGGCAAGGTCGGCCTCGCCCGGTCATGGCGAGGCTCGACCTCGCCGATTCTTGGCCGGCCCCAGCCCGGCATTGGCGAGGCCCCGCTGGCCGCTGGCGAGGCTCAGCCCGGCCACATCGGGCGAGGCCGCCTCGCCGGCACGGGGCGCAGGGCGGGCCGCTCATGCCGGGCGCAGGCCGAGCCTCGCCGGCCGGCGTGGTCGAGCCCTCGCCGGACCGCAGGCTGACCCCACTGTAGGGCGAGGCCGAGCCTCGCCACGGGCAATAGGCGAGGTCGGCCTCACAGCCGGGGCGAGTCGAGCCCGCTCAAGCCGGGCGAGGCCGACCTCACGGGCCGCCGGCTGGGCCGAGCTCGCCGGACCGGGCGAGGCCGCCCAGCACTGCTGCCGGGCGAGCCCGAGCCTCACCAACGGCCGCCGGGCCACCTCACAGGCCCCGCCCGGACGGTCGGCGGACGGGCGATCGCCGAAGGTTGAAGGTGAAACAAAAAAAAAAGAAAAGAAAAAGAAAAAAAAGAAAAAAATTTGAAATAATATTAAAAAATTGGATGAATAGTAAATGGGGTAGATTTGAGACAAAAGTAAAAGTTTGAGGTTTTTAAGAGAAAAAAAAAAGTTGGGGATATAATTGGGACAAAGGGTAAAGTTGGGGGTTTTAAGGGAATTAGGCCTCTTCTCGAATCTCTTTTCTATCTCTCTTCTTGCGAGACATAAATACAATTCGGAAGAGTTCTCAATAATTTCGTACATAATTTCACACATAATTTCACACTTTCAAACTTGCTCATGTCTCACGGTGCGGGTGAAAACGTTTCCTCTTTTTTTTTTTTTTTGATAACCCAGGGAACCCTCGTGACGGTCGACAGGTGGGAATAAACCTTGGAGGCGACACGTGCTAGCCACCACACACGCCCCACCGGTTAAGTCACTCTGCGGGCGCCCGGGATTCAAACGCTCAACCTTTTGCGAGAGGAAGAGCACCCGCTCCAATAGCACCACCCAGGCGGGTGGTAAAAAAAAAAAAAAAAAAACGTTTCCTCTTTGTTTTTACTAATTCCACTAATTAACTTTCCATCTAGATTTTTCCTCTTCATTTTCCTTATTTTTTCAAAGATGAAATGAATTCCATATTCAGTTAATTATTCTTTTTTTAGGAAAAGTTCCGATAAGCTTTTGAGAATACCCACATTAAGCTAAATGTATTTAAAAAAGTTTAATTAATTGAGGATAACGATGTTCTCATTTTATGAGGTGAAGTTAAATATATCAATATATCACTTTTATAAGGACACATTAGTGCAATACAGACTCAAATTATGTTTGGAAGACTTTTTGAGTTGGCGATCAAAAAAAAAAAAGTAAAGAAAAAAGAGGTGAAAAAGAATGATTTTCCGTATTGCTCAGAAACTATGGACCTAACGGCGGTGAATAAAAAACATTATAGATATATATTACCTACATCATGATCGTAAAAGTGTTTTTTTAACATAAACAGTCTTAGAATGGAAATTTAAACTTGTCCATGGAATAGAGTTACATGCAAAATAAAAATTGTCATGTGTCATTATCCAAAACCTGCTTATGTGAAGAAAATGTACACTGCCATTGTATAGAATAAAGCCTGTTGAAATATAGTGTACAAATCTTTTTTTTTTTTACACAAACAGTCTTAGAATGGAGATATAAACCTGTTTATGGAAAAACAAAATTGTATATGTGTAATTCTATAAAACCTGCTTATGCAAAGAAAATTTTATACCGTTAGTGCACTTGGAAAAAATATCCTTGGAAATATGTTGTTTGCAAATCAGGGGATGGTGGAAGAATAGAAAAAAGTAAAGATGTGAAACTTGTATTTTTTTTTAAGTAAAATTTCCAAATTTACACTTTTGCGAGTAAAATGAATATTCCATTAAATTTTTTATGTCATAAAATTGGGAAATGAAGTCGTCATTCAGGAAAGAGAATGGTGCATCATCATCTGCGGCAGGAACATTGTCTCCATCCACGAGTCGATGTATAAAAGGAGAAGATCCACATAGGATGGAACTCAACTTCCACTTCAACCACGTAAAAGAATACTTCTCTGCTTTAGATTTTCGCATGCTCGAGAGACGGCACGCCAAAGAATCCACCATGGATACCCAAGGCGGTTCGGTTGCGGAACCATTGGCAGGTTTATTCTGATTCGATCGTGTGAGGCAACGGAAAAATTGAAAAATGTTTCCGTTTTTTGTGTGTTAATTTCAAAGTAATATAGGCAATATCTTGGATAAATAATTTATTGAAAGTTACCACATTTCTTTATTTCATTGCTTAACAAGTCGAACCAAAGATAATTTGCGCGGAATCCAAGATGAAGTTCAGTCCTAAACTTTTCGATTTTTTCAATTTAGTCCTAAAGCTTTTTTGTGAAATTTCGATGTAGCTTTTTCGATCAATTTTCACCCAAGATCGATGATGTGGCGGCGTCTTTGGGACGGTCGGTAATGACTAAACCCCCATATCAATGATTTTCGGCAAAAAAAAAAACCGGAAAGACTATATTGAAAATTCGCACAAAGATTTAAGACTAAATTGAAAAAATTGAAAAGTTTAGGACCGAATTGGCATCCGTGCAATAGGTTTATGATTAATTTGGCAATTTTCTTCCCTTAATGATCGGTTTATTAAAATTAATTACTAGAAAATTTCCTCTTATCAGAGAGTTTTGCCCAAACAATCACCTCTTAGGGACTAATGATTTCCTATCTTTACTTAAAATTCAAATTGAATTTGCAACTGATTGTCCACAATGCAATTTCATCAAGAGCTGAGGGCAAAACCAATGGGTTTTGAATAGTCAATTACTTCTCATTAAGAAACTACACGAGACTAAACCTTTGAAGACATGATCCTCGAACTAGTCAATTCACTTAGTATCTCCCAAATAGAAATGGTTGTCACTATTATGACAAAGTGTAAAGATAATATTAAAAGAGAAAATTCACTAACCAACACATTCCTCTAGATACATGGATGGTGGCATGTTCTTGCCACAAAAGAAAAGAGACAAATAATATAGATTTTGTAAGAAAAATCAGATCAATTCTTTTTCCCAACCGTTAAGTCAACTAATAAAGTTTAATCAATACACTTTATTTAATAAAAATCCATGCAATGCATTGGTATGATAGTAGCAATAAATGTTATAAATTTATATCCTATATGAATTGTAACTTAAATAAATCGTATTAGTTGATGAAACATATAGCATTAAATTAGTTCATTTAATTTTATTTATGTACAATTCTGTTATAATTATTACTTGAAATTGTGGAGATAGATGAAATTGTGTATAGATGTAGTATATAATTATTCCATTAGATTTAATGTTTTTTTTTTTGTTTAGAATTTTACCATCTAAATTTAACACAAAAAATTCCATGCAATGAACCAGCCTCATACTAATCATGTTTAGATGATATAAAGCATACAAAGTGCAATTACTTTTTCTAAGTTTACTTATGTTCCTTTTTCTTTTTTGTAACAAAGAGGTCCGTGTAGACGTGAGCTATGAAGGCATAGCAATTGAGAAAGCTTTCCAAGATGATCGCAAGCCAACTCCATTTGAAGACTACCGGGGGATCACGAGTCAATCAAAAACTAAAGGTTTGTCATTTCGAACTTTTAACTTTTGTTTTTCATAATTCTTGGTTTTTCATGCATTTTGACTTCTTTCACTCCAAAACATTTTGAAAAAATAATTTATGTTCATTTTTCTTTTTGGTAACAAAGAGGTTCCCATAGATGCAAGTTCAGAAGGCCCGACAATTGATGAGGCTTCTCGAGATGGGGGCAGACCAACTTTGTCTGAAGTGTACCTGAGGATCACGAATCAATCAAAAGCTTCTGAAGATAGTGGCGGACCACTTGAAGGTTTGTGACTTTGAACTTTTATTTTTTTTGTCAATCTTTTCTTATAATTTTTTAACTTTTTTTAATCTGAGCATTTTAAATGTCGCAGCATACAAATGCTTACATTTCAATTCAAATATAATGTTATCTTAATTTTCAATTATGAACAATATTTGGAATTATAATTGAGAAAGCCCAAAACAAAAAACTTTTCACATTCAAAGAGTAAATAAACGTGCTCATAGGAAAAGGTATGTTGAGTAAACAACAGCCCCTTCGCTTGCATCTGCGTTTCATCAAGAACTTTGAGCAGGTGCAATTGTCACAGAAAGTGCGAAAGCCTAAGGACTTTTGATTTGCAATTCTTGCAGTTATGCCAATGCCAGTGATCAATAAAGATTATCGACAATTGTTTGTAGCCGCACAGAAAGGTGATTGGAAAACTATAGAGAAAAAACTCAAGGAAGATCCCGAAGCAATGACGGCCAAAGTTATGAAAGTAGAACATAAATCAGTTACTTTGCTTGATGTTGCGATTATGGCCTCACAAGATCAATTGGTCGAGAACCTGATCAAGCACTTTCCTTCGGGATATGAAAATTTCGATTTCAGTATTTCCCTCCGGCATGCTGCCATGAGAGGAAGAATCAAAATGGTAAAGGCATTAGCGAAAAAGTTGAGGCCAAACCTGAAAGTGTAGCCGATGCACTGTGGATTGCTACTAAATATGCTCCTAAGCAAAAGGACGTTATTTGGTATCTGGCCAAACGTACAAAATCCGCCCCAATTTATGGTACCATGTCCAACCTTATTATGGCCGGCCATTTGGGTAAGAAATTACACTCGCTCATCTCTTTTCCTTCACTGTTTACTTGGATTAACTTTTTGTTGTTGTGTCCCAAAAGACATAGCTTTGTATTTGGCTCAGAGATACCAAGGCTCAGTGTTACATGACGAAAACAATAGCATTTTGGGATACTTGGCGAAGATGGAGTCTAACTTCCGTAGTGGAGCTAGACTCAATTTTTGGGAAAAATCTATTAACAAATGTAGGTACTTCTTGCGCTTTTTTTTTTTTATCAGATGCGCACAATCCGAGCAACTCTATCCACGAAGATAGTCTCTAATCACTCTATCTATTCCCAGTTGTAGGTATCCTTTTATACCTGGTCGATATTGACAAATCCGAAGAAACGAAGATGCCTCGAGGTATTTCTGATAATCTGTTTAATGGATGGAGTAACACGGCAAAAAGCATATCATTCAGGGATCCATTGATGAAAAAGTTAAGGGACAAGGACTACATCTATGCACACAAATTAATATCTAAAGCATGATGTATGTCACAAATTAATATATAATGTAACATTTGTGAAGTTGGTCGAGAAATCTTGCTCAATGTCAAATTGCCAAGTAGAATTGTTAAGAATTGTAGAATTGGATCTCAGATCATAAGGGTTGATCGATCCAAGTTGTCTAGCATAGTTAAGCACTATTAAATTTGGTTATTGTCAAATATAACTTTTTGTTCATCATCAATTCCTAATTTGCTGACACGATGCTTGTCTCCTCTTTGTGGACCAGCACCTAAGTGGTTCAAGATATCACTCTGGAATCTTGCCACAAAACCAGGTACACGAAACTGCTTTGGTATTTATAGAAGAAACACCTTATTTCATCCATGGGTAGAGATCCCTAAATTTAAAATGTAAATTGATATTTTCAATATATCCCGATCGTATGTAGTAATATAGACTGGCTCTCAATTTATATATTGCAACACAATTCAATAAGATTCAATTCTAAGTCTAAACGTTATATATCTATTAGGGGAATCTGTAAAAATAATCAATTGAAATCAGATATATTGATCCGTTGCTGAATCTACCAATTTTTCAAAAAAAAAAAAAGAACTCTTAATTTCTCATGACATTGGGTGTCCATCGACAGATTCATCTGTTCTCTGACACGTGCATTTTGATTTCCAAGCCATATAAATTTTGCTTCATCGTTTGGAAAATTGCTTATACGTAGGTGCAGCACTTTTGATCAATAGGATTGAATTGAGGCACAAATGCTCGCTTGAGTTTGCAAATCTAGTTCTTACCGAGATGAAGAATCATATGGAAACTCCCAAAATACTTGAGCTTCTTCCCAACATTGTTCTTGAGGCTGCATCTCGTGGAATCTCTGAAATTGTCAAGTTATGTTTCGAGCATTTTCCAGAGTTGACGTGGAATGAAAATTTCACAAAAAAACTGATAGAAGAAGTTGTGAGCGGACGGCATGTGGAGTTGTTTAGACTAGTGAACTCAGCCAGCACAATTCCATTTTTGACTGCTAATACGATGAGGAAAGACATCCTGATGAAGGCAGTAGTAGAATGGCCACCAAGATGTCTACCGACAGATGTTTCTGGAGCACCTTTTGTTATGCAGAGGGAACTCCAGTGGTTTAAGGTCGGTTCACCTTATTTGTTTGCCACTCAATTGTGCTTTTTAGTTTACATTACATTGATAGGAGTCCTTTATTTTTCTGAAGGTACTGGAAGATACAAGTGATCCCTCTTCTAAAAGTTTGAAATTTAAGGTTGGTTCACCTTATTTGTTTGCCACCCTTTTGTGCTTTTTTTTTATATTTATATTTATAGACATCCTTAATTTTTCAGAAGGTGCTGCAAGATACGATTGAACCTTCTTTAAAAAGTCCGAGATTGCCAGAAGATCAAAAACCATATTGGGATGATTTTGTTGAAAAACGCAAACAATTGCTCAAAGAGGCAGGGCAATGGATGAAGGACACATCATCATCTTGTAGCCTCGTCTCGGCTCTCATCAATACAGTAGCTTTTGCTGCGGTTTTTACTGTACCGGGAGGCAACAACGGTGAAACAGGGATCCTGATCCTTTTGCACACGAGATCATTCATGGTATTTGCAGTTACAGATGCTCTTGCTCTCTTCTCCTCTGTCACCGCCGCCTTGATGTTCTTGGCTATCCTAACTTCACGCTATGCTGCAGAAGATTTCCTCATGTCACTACCGAGAAAAATGCTACTGGGCCTCACTTTTCTCTTCCTCTCGTTGGCCTTAATGTCAGTGGCATTCGGCTCTGCTCTTACCATCATACTGAGCGAACGATTCCTCCTGAGCGCACGATTGATATGGATTTACATTCCAATTACTTTGTTTGCTGCCATCCCTGTCGTATTATTCGCAATCCTACAGCTTCCCTTGTATTTTGAAATGGTCGGATCCACCTATTGGCCTCGCCTCTACCGTCCCCTGAAGCTTTGGGAATAATCCTGGCCTATTAGTGGACAAGGACATTTGTGATGATCTTTGTTTGCACTTGTTACTGTGTGTGAAATGCGAATATTATGGTGTTTACTTATGTTTTAAGACTTTTAAAGTGTGACATCAGCCATACTTAAATTAAAGTTTAATGTATGCTGTCAAGTGCACACCCTTCTCTCAATGTGTTTTTTGTATACTTCATTGCTTATTGTCGTATTAAGGTGAACCCAAATTTTCAAAGAATTGGCAACGTGCCCATCAATATTCAATATGTGTTCATCCATTCAAATAGAGCAACGATCCACACAAATTCTCCATACTACACAAGATGGCCATCAATCCCGTCATGCTCTGCTTCTTCGCCGCCGCATCCCTCTCTGCGCCCAACCCTTCGTGCTACGTCACCCAGCAACCATGCGCGGTGCACACCAGCACCAACACCACCAACTCCATCAGCAACATAGCCATCAAAACCCCGCACTCCAGCCTCACCAGGACTTTAGCCGCTTTCGGGTTTCTCTGTGATCTCAGCAGCGAAAGGCTTGACGTTTCCTTGGTGAACAGTGCCAGGATGCCAAGCACCTGGCCGGATAGTGAAGCGAGGAAGATTCAGACGTGGGTTGTGAAGCAGAAGCGAGTGAGCTGGGAATAGAAGCCCACAAAGAGGAGACGAGCGACATGGACAATATTAAGAGGAACACGAGGCCGAGCGAAGTTGGGATATTCTGAGGAGCAAAAGATGCTACAGAGAGGATGAACAGAACGAAATTTAAGCAAGAGGCCGAGAGATTGGGTAATGAGCAAGAACTTAGTCAACTTTACCGCAGGCATTTTCTTTTTTGTTTATGGGGGTCTACTTGGGTGTTTGTTATATGATGGAGTTGGGTTTTTTGTTGTTCAAATATAATGGGTACTGATGAATGGATATACAGCAAGAGGTGAGAATTTGAACTTTAAAGAGAGGCAAAGTTTCAAGTTCCATGGAAAGGGCCCTGCTTTACTTATTTCTCGTCTTGGGTTGGTGCAATGGGTGGGCATCACTCATTTCGCTTCCTCCCATGCGTTTCAAAAGCCGAAAGGCACAGAATCGTTAATAAGGCTTATTAAAATATGAGCGAAAATTTCCATTAAAAAAAATTGTGAGAGAAGATTTTGAAAGCTTAAGCCCTTTCTCTTACTACAAAATGACATGAGAATTGTATCAGAGACGAGAGAGATGAAAGAAAAATTGGTTGGTGAAAGTGAAGAAATGAGGAAAGATTACAAAAATTTAGGTCCCGTCATAATTTGACTCAAACTTTTTTTCTTGTAAAAACACCAACCTTCACTCTAAATACAAATCTGCTCCCCATTAATTTTCCGTCCAATTTTATCGTTAAAAGTGTGACGTGTGTTGACACTTAAATTTTGACTATTCTGCCGAATCATACATTGCATAGAAAATTAGGGATCAACCCGACCTAAACAATAATATCATTATTGTGCACTCACATTTTTGTATTCCATCACTAAGAGCATATCATTTTGCATCAAATTTGGTGGAGATAATGTCAAGTTGTGGGAATTGGGATGGACACAAGATAAATGTTGACTGAGAATCAGTAGAAAGTCAAGGGAGAATTATCCAAATAGTCCTAAATTTAATGCAATTGTGTCAATTCGGTCCTAAATATTTTTTTGTTGCCAATTGAGTCTTAAACCTTTTGCATTTGTGCCAATTCAATCCATCCCGCCAATTTTGGCCAGAATTTGCTAACATGGATGCCATATGTCCTATGTGATCTAGTTGGCGCTTAACGTAAATGATTTTTAATAATATTTTAATTTTTTTCAATTTTTTATTTTTTCTTTTCTTTTTCTTTTTTTTTTCATCCCTTCTTCCCCTAACTGATTGCTGGCCTCTAGTGAAGCTTGCCCCACTGGCCAATGGCAAGGGGGCGTGAGGCTTGCCATCACCAAGCTGGCAAGGTTGACCTTGCCATTGGCTCACGAGGGCGAGTCTTGCCCATCGACGGCGAGGGACGAGCCTCGCCAAGGGCAAGTGAGGCTCTCCCCAAGGCCGAGGTTGCCTCTAGTCGGGTCGCCCGCCATCGAGGCCTAGTGATCGGCTAGAGGAAGAAGGGAAGGAAAAAAAAAAAAAAATTAATAAATAATTTAAAAATATTAAAATATTATTAAAATAGTCACCCAGACCGCTGATGTTGCTCCACAACCTCCGATTACCCTTTCACGACAGTTGGCAATCGTCAGAATACCCTCTGGTGAACTCAATCGAGACCCTCATTTTGGTTTATAGTTTTCAAGCTTCAAGAAGTCATTTTTTTTGGCCACCGCCTTAGCTTAGACATCTCCGAAGCTTTGTACACCTATGCCATGGTCTTATTCTATTATCAGCTGTTTTGGGAATTGAAACTACAAGGCATTGTCCTTCTTGAAGTTGCAAATGGAGACCATTGACAACCTCCATGTCGTGCAGAAAAAGGTCACATGATTAAAAGTGGGCGCTAACATAGTGCGAACATCAAACAAACAGAAAAACAAGGTAAAATACTGAATTATAATCATGGTGACAAAAATTTGCTCTTGCCTAAAGTACAATCTCTCTTAATCTTCACCAAACGATCATAAAAGAAGAGGCAAATAAACTTAACTTCTACTATAAATATTAAAAAAGGAAATCTCATTTATCCACAACAATGCTTAACATACCTTGTGAATTTTTCGATCTTATGCCACTGTACATGTTGGACACTTCTACCTGTACCAAGAGAAGAAACAACAAAAAAGTAAAATCGCCCGTTATAAAGAAAGGGAATGGGATAAGAAACAGATTTTTTTTTTGATAACCCAAGGATCCCCATGACGGCCGACAGCGGGGAGTAAACTCTGGGGACGACACGTGCTAGCCATCACACACGTGCCACGGTTAAGTCACCCTGCGGCGCCCGGATTCAACACTCAACCTTTTGCGAGAGGAAGAGTGCGCTTCCAAAAAGCGCGCCACCCTGACAGGTGGTAGGGATAAGAAACAGATGATATGAGGAAATAGCAAGAAAATATATAAAAACTCAATTAACCTTCTCTCGAACTGCAAATTACTGAGGTCCATCACTTGACATCTTTGCACCACGCCACATCGATATCGATTAAAGGAGTGAACTGATTGGGTAAGTGATTTACCAAAAATAAGCAAAGCAAAGTTTGTTATCAATAGAAATTTTTGGTAGATCACTACCCGACTAGAGGTACATCTCTAATCACTTTGCCTGAATAACGCCTTTACTTTGCTTTTGTGAATGATCAATTTGATGGAAATCATCCATATTTATAGCCTATGATTCACTCATTATCAGAATAAGAATAGTGTTACTGACCTATGCACTAACATTATATCAAGTTGGACAATATGCCAACCTAATTATGACTCAAAATGGGTTGGATTCATTTGCAATCATACAATGTCAAATATTTGGTTACGTTTTTGATTCATATCGATCCTCCTAATTAAATGATCATGACTCATTTGTTATCAAAATAAGAATAGTGTCACCGATCTATGCGCTTTCATTTCATCATGTTGGACAATATGCCAACCTAATTATGAGTCAAAATGGGTTGGATCAGTTGCCAATCATACGATGTCAAATATTTGGTTGGGTTTTAATTCATGTCGATCCTTCCAATTAAATCTTTGTGGCTCACTCGTTAACATAATAAGAATAGTGTCGCTGACCATTGTGCTTACATTTTATCGCGTTGGACAATATGCCAACCTTATTATGACTCAAAATGGGTTGGATTAGTTGCCAATCATACAATGTCATATATTTGGTTAGGTTTCAATTCATGCCAATCCTCATAATTAAATGCTTATGACTCACTTATTACCATAACAAGAATAGTGTCGTTGGCTTATGCGCCTACATTTCATCATATTTGACAATATGCTAGCCTAATTATCACTCGAAATGGGTTGGATAGATTTGCCAATCATACAATGTCAAATTTTGGTTGGGTTTTAATTCATATATATCCTACTAATTGAATGCTTAGGACACACTCGTTATCAGAATAAGAATAGTGTCGCTGATTTATGCACTTATATTTCATCACGTCGAACAATATGCCAGCCTGATTATGAGTCAAAATGGGTTGGATTAGTTGTCAATCATACGATGTTAAACATTTGGTTGGGTTTTAATTCATGTTGATCCTCCTAATTAAATGCTTATGACTCACTCATTAACAAAATAATAATAGTATCGTTGATCTATGTGCTTACATTTCATTGCGTTGGGCAATATGCCAACCTAATTATGACTCAAAATGGGTTGGATTAGTTGCCAATCATACAATGTCAAATATTTGGTTGGGTTTTAATTCATGTCGATCCTCCTAATTAAATGTTTATGACTCACTCATTACCATAATAAGAATAGTGTCACTGACCTATGCGCTTACATTTCATCACGTTGGACAATATGCCAACCTAATTATGACTCAAAATGGGTTGGATTAATTGTCAATCATGCAATGTCAAATATATGGTCTGGTTTCAATTCATGTCAATCCTCTTAATAAAATGCTTTATAAGTTAGTGACTATAAGCAAGCAATCATCGATTTCGTTTAATGTTAGGGCAGCATTTTTATCAGTTAGCAAGTGGTGAAAATGTGAAGAAACTCACTCCATTCCAATTTTGACATGTAATAGGCATGAAAATGGCCATGCTCTTGATCTATCATCATCATCCATTTTATTGTTCTCAATTCCAAAATGGCCATGAAGTCTAGGGCCAATTAATGTGTCCATTTTGTCACGTCTTGGTAATTTTTGCTCCTAGGGTATTTTCTAGGAGGAGATGAAGAGGGTTTCTCCCTTATTTCCTCTTTACTACTCTTGTATCATTTAGCACATTGATGTCAGAGCACTAAATCGATATTAGCTAACCATAAGCAAAATATATTCTTTTTAAACACTAGCAAAAGGGCACAAACAAGTGTGAGAAATTTTTTAGAAAAAAGCTTACATGATTTGCTTATTTAGGGGAAAAATTAAAATCTAAAATGTAGCTGTGATTTAGGGAGTACGATGGACTTGTGATGGCCCTTTCAAATTGCAATTATTGAGTATAGTCATTTTGTGCAATGTTTGAGGTTAAAAGATCGTTTGAATGTGCTTTATAACACAGAGAGAAAATAAAATAAATTATTTTAAGCCCTCTTTAAAAATAAAGTTTTATGTGATGCAGCGATAATTGATAAAAGGAAAAAGTAACAAACAAAATCGGTTCAAATTAAGTTTGAATTATTATCAGGGTAGTTGACCTTGGGGTAAAGTCATCACCTACTTTCTACTTGAGCATAAGTACGTTTTGATGCTAGCATTTTGAAGAGGTTACATTGATGGACTACTTGTCACGACCGAACCCCATCAAGCACGCTATACACTTTCTGGTTGATTAATGCGACATCCGTGGTATCGCCGACCCAATTAAAAATTATCAGAGATTTAAAACAATCAGCGAAAGTCATCAATGCTTGGACAATAACAACTAGGGTAAATAAGGAGAATAAACATACTCATTCCTCATTCAAACTTATATAATATTCACAATTTACAAACCGCCATATACATATGCACACCGTGACTATAAACCACCGATATCCAAAATTATCATTAGCCTTTGGTATCCTGTCGCTCAAAAATGAAACACCTCAAAAAGCCTATTCCCCAACCCCTAAACCTAGCCCCTACGCCTCCGCTTGGCATCTACTCTCGCCCGATTCTTCATCATCCGAACTGGATCCCCCGGACGGTCCGCTCCTTCGAGGACTCTTGCTCGGCCTTGATCTCGATCGGGTTATTTATATCACCTCGACTCCTCCGAAACCTTGTCCCGCCTCCTCCTCATTTGGCTCCTCATTGGATTCATCCTCCGCACAAACTCGGGTCAATCCATTGCTCATATGGGGGTATGTGCACCGATTCTTCTTGAGACTCATCCTTAGGCTCATCTTCTAGGGCCTCTCAGGTTCCGCCCTCGGGTTCTTCTTCTTTTTGGTTCTTCCTCCGGGATCGCCTCGAGATCCACGTCCATTGGATCATACCCCTGCGATTCTTCAAGTTTTGGTTCATAGTTTCTGCCCCGAACGCTTAGGTGCTGTAGGCGCTTGTCTGCAGTCCAGATTGCGCCCGGACTAGTCTCCAAACTAGTCATCTCGCCATCAAAGCGGAGGTATATGACGAGTCCCAATCCCCAACTCCATCAAAGGGGATGTAAAATCCCTTAACGGGACTAAACTCATCTACTTCGTCACAGAAGAAAGAACCAAGTAGTATAGTTATGGGCTCGCCAAAGGGGTAACCCTACATCTACCCGCACTATTATCGTATGCTTAACCCAGGTCATATTTTCATCTATAAGAAATGCTACAACGTTGTGGTCGATGTGCATGGAACTCCAAAACGTTCGGTGTGGGTGGTGGGAGATTTATTGCTCAGCCGAGATTTTGAAATTATTGGTTAAAACAACCATGAGAATACATATCAGCAAGCACACACCCTAAACCCCACCTATACTATCACGCACCTCCGCACAATCACAAATACAATCACACATTTAGCCATCACAAAGCAGGCACACCATTCACACTTACTTGGGCCTTTCCAAACAGGCAACCCGCACGTTAGTCACAATAACACCATTTCCACTCACATGCACGTTCTAATTACATTTCATTCATTCGCTCCGGTCTCATCACATTCTTTTCACCCAACTCGCCAAAGGACCCGTGTAATGGTACCGCTTCAAGTTCACTGCGACTAACTCACACTCAACTCGGCCAAAGGACCCGCGTAGTAGTACCACCGTGTTCATCTGCGACCATCTCATAACAACACTTCAAGGCCCGTGTAATGGTACCGTCTCAAGCCGTGTATCTTGCCAGCGTAATGGTATCGCCTCGTGCTCAACACCCATCACCTACAATACAACCCATGTAATGGTACTTGCCTTAGGTTGGCCGTCCTCCCGTGTCTAGGGCATCGCCCCAGCGTAGTCGTGCAGCCTCGGGACAGATTAATTCCCAGCGTAATGGTTCCGCCTCGTGATTTCTACAAACACACATACCGTGTTACACACGATTTCTCACTTGTTTACATGCTAACACCCACTTACCAATAAATTGGCCAATCACATTTGGCTCGTGCATGCACCAAACCACACACATTTCTCAAGTTCAATCAACATTCAATTGTGGCCGATTACCCATTTAAATCAATTCAGCCATGAGCGCACCTTTACGCCCATATTTAATACAACGCACTCATAACACAACAAACATACCAGGCCACCAACGGGCCCCACAATCATAGCCACATTCACAACCACAAATTCAACATTTTCATGCTCATTTCAAGCCATATTAAGCCCTACCAACCAGCCACACCATAACCCACCAAACCGACACAATTTGTCTCCAAATCGGACCATATGCTCGCCAAAACCAGTATCAATTTCCAGCAATCGATCAAGCATCAATTCAGCCTCGAAACATCATCATTTTACCATCTAAAATCAGTCAATATTCATCCTCAAACCAGTCCACTAAATTAATCCCAAAATAGCCCCTAATTTAGCCTAAATCGTGTATAATTAAATCTGATTCCACCTCTAATTCGTCCGTCGGTATTCAAGTCCTAAACAGAGTTTAGGGTGTGACTTACCCGAACTCTAGACTGACTCGGCTAGAGCGGGAAGGGGCGGCAGCGGGCAATCCGGCTGCGCAGGCGCCCGGCGGCGGCAGCGGCGATGGCGAGCTACTTCCGGGGGCGAAGCATGGCAAGCGGCTTCCTTGGCCGGCCAGCTCACAGCCACGGGAGGGTAGAGAAAGAGAGGGAGAGATTGCCGAGAGAGAGAGAGAGAGAGAGGGACGGCGGGCGTGAGGGGTGAGAGGGGTGGCTCGACGATGGGGGAGGTGGGTGGGTGGACGGACAGCCGACTAGCGGCAAGGGGGGGGGCGGTCGGTTGGTGAGGGAGAAAGGGAGCCGAGAGAGAGAGAGAGTGAGGAGAGAGAGAGGTGTTTCATTCAAATAGTCAAGGCCAATAATTGAGGGGACAAATGATCATCATGCCTCTCTCTCACATATCCAATTGACGGTTCGATTCGATCTTATCTTGAGATCGACGATCCGGATCAAATCTTTTCAAAATATCCAAGGGTAATTTGGGAATTTCTCAAAAATTTCAAGGGCAAAATTATCCAAAATCTCTAATTTTAAGGCTAGGCAAAATTACCAAAATGCCCTTCCCAAATTACATTAGCCTTAAAAAATTCCAGAGGTAAAATGGTCATTTTTCATTTCTCGTCGAAATTCAGTTTTTTTCAAGGAGTCGACAAATCTGAAGCTACCTAGGCAAATGGCAACATCGTCCAAATGATCTGTCGTGACATTCATAATTTCCTTGGATCGGCCTTCATTGGCTCAAAATGTCACCTCAATAATTTTCATGGTTGAAGGTCGGTTCACGATTGAATTCTTTGGTCGCGAATTTAAATCCCTAGTTAGCCTTTTCCTAACGGGTTAGTATTCCCAAGTGATCAATTCGGATGAGATCTAACCATAAGTACGTTCATAAACTATTCACTTCATAAATTCCAAGTGGGTCCGATTTTAGAATGTCACAACTCTTCTCCCCTTATAAAAAATTTCATCCTCGAAATTTACAAACCAAATTAACTACTCAAACAAATGGGGGTATTGACGTTACATTTGCTCTTCGCTTTCCCACATCGCGCCTTTCCGTCCCGTGGTGTTCCCAAATAACCTTGATCATCGGGATCATCTTGTTCCTTAAAAGCCGCTCTTTTCGATCTTCAATCTTTCTTGGTTTCTCGACATATGACACCCTGTCATCGACTTCTATCTCCTCATAATTCAATACATGAGTTGGGTCTGGTTATATTTCCTCAACATCGATACGTGGAACACATTGTGCACTTGCGATAAATTTGGCGAAAGTGTAAGGCGATACGCTAAATCTCAATCCTTTCTAAAACCTCAAAAAGTCCAACGTACCTCGGACTCAACTTTCCTTTCTTACCGAATATGGATAGTTCTATCATAGGTGATACCTTAAGGAATCGTGATCCCCTACTTGAAATTCCAAAGTTCTTTTCCTTCCGTCTCAAGATAACTCTTTTGACGGCTTTGAGCTGTTTTCAGCCTTTCATGAATCATCTTAACAGCCTCAACCGATTGTTAAACTAACTCTAGCATGATTATACTCCTTTCTCCTACTTCGTCCCAACACACGGGCGTTCTCGAGCCACCGCCATATAGCGCTTTCAAGGCGCCATTCGATGTTCTGCTGAAAACTATTCTTATAGGCAAATTCTGCTAAGGGCAATTGTTCTTCCCACTTACCCCGAAATTCAATACACATGCCCTAAGCATATCCTCTAAAGTCTGAATCATCCTCTCAAACGGGCATCCGTTTGTGGATGGTAAGTATCTCGAATCGCAGCTTTGATCCTAATGCCATCTCCAGACTTTTCCAAAATTGGCGATAAATATAGGATCACGATCCGAGGTAATCGTCACCCGTACCCTATGTAAAAGAACTATCATTGCACATATACTTCAGCATATCGATCTAATGCGAAATCTTTTCGCACAGCCAAAAAGTGTGCCGACTTTATCAATCTATCAACAATCACCCAAATAATATCATGACCTCTTTGGCTCTTTGGTAATCCCAACACAAAATCCATGGTTATATGTTCCCATTTCCATTCCGGGATTTCCAAAGGTTGTAATAATCCTCCGAGCTTACAATGTTGTGTCTCCATTTGTTGGCACATTAGACATTTGGCCACATGTCCGGCTATGTCTACCTTCATACTATTCCATTAATAATATCGCCTCAAATTCTAATATATTTTGATACTACCTGGGTGGATACTATAACTACTACGATGCGCTTCTAACAAGATCTCTTCCTTAATTTCCGCATTGTCAATCACACATAATCACCCACGGAACTTCAAAGATCCCATCTTCGGATATCCGGAAACCGGCTTTTCTTGGTATCATCTATCTCTAGAATCCTTTGGATTTCTTGATCCATAGACCGCAAAGCCTTAATCTTAGCCTGGATTTTCGGTTTAATCCTTAGCGTGGCTAACAAAACTCGAGACTTGACTTACTTTGAACCTAAACTCCGAGTCTCATACTTTTTCCAACAATGCCCATTCCTTGACCATCAAATGTGCGATGCTCGACTTCCAACTCAATGTATCAGCTATCCGGTTGGCCTTCTCGGGATGATATAGTATATCACAGTCGTAATCTTTCAACAACTCTATCTACCGACACTGCCTCATATTCAACATTTTCATGCTCATTTCAAGCCATATTAAGCCTTACCAACCAGCCACACCATAACCCGCCAAATCGACATAATTGTCTCCAAATCGGACCATATGCTCGCCAAAACCAGTATCAATTTCCAGCAATCCATCCAGCATCAATTCAGCCTCAAAACATCATCATTTTACCATCTAAAATCAGTCAATATCCATCCTCAAAACGGTCCACTAAATTAATCCCAAAACAGCCCCTAATTTAGCCTAGATCGCATATAATTAAATTCGATTCCACCTCTAATTTAAATGTCGGTACACCAAGTCCCTAAATAGAGTTTAGGGTGTGACTTACCGAACTCTAGACTGACTCGGCTAGAGCGGGAAGGGGCGGCAGGCTGGCAGTCCGGCCGGTGGCAAGTGGCGGCGGCGAGTGGCGATGGCAAGCTACTCGGCGGCGGGCGCATGGCGGCAGCTTCCTTGGCCGACCAGCTCCACGACCACGGGAGGGTAGAGAGAGAAAGAGGGAGAGATCGCCTAGAGGGAGAGAGAGAGAGGGACGATGGCGTGAGGGTGAGAGGGGAGTGGCTCGATGACGGGCGGCGGTGGCACAACATGGATGGCGGCTAAGCGGCGGTGTGGCAAGGGGGGCGGGCCGGGTTCGGTGAGAGAGAGAGGGAGCTGAAAGCAGTGAGAGAGTGATGAGAGAGAGAGGATTTTGGTCTAAATAGTCAAGACCAATAATTGATAGGACAAATGACCATCTTGCCTCTCTCTCACAAATCCAATCGACTGTCTAGATTCGATCTTATCATGAGATCAACGGTCCGAATCGAATCTTTTTCAAAATATCTAAGGACAATTTGGGAATTTCTCAAAAGTCCAAGGGCAAAATTATCCAAAAATCTCTAATTTTAAGGCTAGGCAAAATTACCAAAATGCCCTTCCCAAATTGCATTAGCCTTAATAAATTTCGGGGATAAAATGGTCATTTTCCATTTCTCATCGAAATTCAGTTTTCTAAAGGATTCGGACAAACCGAAGCTACCCGGCAAATGGTAACATTGTCCAAATCATCTGTCGTGACATTCATAATTTCGAGGCCTAATCTCGGTCATTAATTAATGAATAAATCTAATTGACGTAACTTGCGATATCTCATACTAACGATAGCTTTTGGGGAAATTCAAGCAGTTGTGGCCCGTGGTCGATAATGAATCATGCCACTTACCAGTTTACTTGAGTCGTGATGACCTTGGCTATCACTTAATCGCGAGGATCCATCGCTAGATCGGATGGGCACGATCGTTTGGTATAGGTTCGAGGCCATTCGTCTATTCATTTTGTGGTCAAGCGGAATCACCCGCGATCCACTAATATGATAGCGCGAACCGATCCCCGACTATCCTTGGATCGGCCTTCATTGGCTCAAAATGTCACCTCGATAATTTTCATGGTCGAAGGTCGGTTCACGTCGAGTTCTTTGGTCGCGCCAAATTTAAATTCCTAGTTAGCCTTTCCCTAATGGTTAGTATTCCCAAGTGATCAATTCTAGGTGAGATCTAACTATAAGAATGTCAATAAACTATTCACTTCATAAATCTCAAGTAGGTCAGATTTAGAATGTCACGCTCCTTGAACTTTAGAGTCTTAGGTGGTGAAGAATAATTATGACTCAATTTGAATATTTTATGACGGGTGTCCGATAGGTTTTTATGGGGTAAGAACAAAGATTGGTGCCAAAAACTTGTGTACGGAGGCCACTTTGGTGCCAAAACTTCCATTTGGATCACTTTAGTGCCAAAAATTTTGAAAATGATCTTTTAAGTGCCAACTCCGATCAGATTGGTCGGAAATCTAACGTGGCAATTTTTATTAGTATTTGAAGCCGATGTGGCTACGGAGATGGAGAATCTGATAAACAAGCATTTTTATTTTAAATAATTTTTTTTTTTTTTTTATTTTAAATTTTTTTTTTTTTCTTTTTTTTTCTTTTTATTTCTTTTATTTCTTTTTTCCTTCTTTTCTTTTCTTTTATTTCTTCTACCTTGGGGGGACAACGCCCGGCGGGCTGGCCGTGGGCTCGGGCGGCTGGCCCGCCGATGCGAGGGGAGCTCGCGCGAGGCCGCCGCCACGCGAGGCGCAGGCCGGCCGCCGCTCGCCCGCCGCCGCCTGTGCCAGCGAGGGTCGGGCCGGGCCGGGCGGGCGGCCCCCGGACGACGCCCCGCGGGCCACCATGGCTCGGGCGACGCCGCCCGCCGGACCGGGCGAGGGGAGCTCGCCGGGCTCGCCCGCCATTGCCCAGTGAGGGTCGGCTGGCCTCGGGCGGGTGGCGGGGGGCGGGCCTCGGCCTGTGCGAGGGCTAGGGCGGCCGGTGGTTGCCTCCCAGCCACCGCGGTGACCAAAGGGGAAGAAATAAAAGAAAAAAGAAAAGAAGAAAAAAAAGAAAAAATTCAGAAAAGTATTTAAAAATAGAAATATATATGTGGAAATGCCACGAGACTAAATTTTTAAAAAAATCCAACTAAGATTAAAAATTTAATTATAAATGCCACGATTAATTTGGCTGAATTTCGCGCTGGCACCAAAGTGATCATTTTTTCTCCGATTTGGCACCAAAGTGATCCAAATGAAAGTTTTGGCACCAAAGTGGCCTCCGACACAAGTTTTTGGCACCATTGCTGTTCTTCCCTGGTTTTTGCTGCCTCAACTCTTATATTCACGGGAGAGAGAGAGAGCTGGGGAGGGGGGAGAGCTGGGGAGGGGGGGTGGGGAGGCGAGTGACCCAAAAACTTTTGGAGGAAAAAGTGAGTTTTAGCCATTATCTTAATCGATGAACTGTGCTTAAGGTTTAAATTATGAAGAAATTAGATGAAATCAAAAAACTAAACTTTCAGTCTTGGAGATATCACTAACAGTAGCCGTGGCCCGTACATGGCCCCACTTTATTAAGAGAAAGTCGAACACGATGTAAATACCCCATTCAAAAAAAAAAAAAAAAAAAACTTTATAACCACGTTGAAATGTTTCACTAACCAAACAAAATGATGTAAAGAATCGGGAAAAATTAAAAAAAAAAGTCTTAAACCTATTGCACTTTTACCACTTCAGTTCTAAACATTTTAAGTTTGCCAATTCAGTCCTAAACATTTTCATTTCTTGCTAATTCAGTCCTAAACCTTTTCATTTCTTGTCAATTGAGTCTACTTGGCGGTCGATACCGACGTGCCACCGGTTGTGTCAGCCAACGCTAACGTGATAATTTTTAATGTTTTTCAAAAATTTTAATATTTTAAATATTTTTTCTTCTTTTTTTTCTGTCTTCTTCCTCCCTGGCCAATCCCGCAACCAGCCTATCATTGAACCTGGTCAAAGGCGAGGGGCGGTGAGGTCGACCTCGCCGACCTCGGTGAAGCTCACCCGCCCGGCCACTAGCGAGGGCGAGCCTTGCCCGCCCCCCGGCCGGGCGAGGTCAAGCCTTGCCCAAATCTGGCGAGGCCGACCCGCCGTCACCACCAACGCGACGGAGATGGGTGTCGGCAGGAGGTCGAGCCCTCGCCCAGCCAGGGGCCAATGAGGCTCGCCCTGCCAATTGAAGCCCATCGACCCAAATCATCATCAACCTCAGTGAACACCAATTGAAGCAACGTTTAATCAATCTCGGCCAAAGCAAGGCAAAGCAACTGCACACGGTCTGAACTGAAGCTCGCTGCAGTGTCAGAGATTGAGATCTTCAAGTCTTCTTGAAAGTTCATCGCCTGCTGTTGACAGCTTCCGGGTTGCAACAGTCGCTGCACAAGCAGCTTTTCAAGAAGCTGTCGACCGACACCTTCGACGGCAGCCCGAGCTTCCAAATCGAGCTATGCTAGGAAGGGCATCAGAGTGGGCTCGTCCTCACTTCGGACTTCATGGGCAAAGAGTCCGACGTCTTCCTCGTCGACCATGCTTGAATTTCCGGCTCTCCTGTGCATTCGAGCAGGTTCTTGATTATCTGTTTTGACCCATGTTCGGTTTTTCTTTTCGAAATAGTGGAAATGGGCATCGGATTTTTAAGTCTATGTAATGACAAAGCTAGTGTTTTGACCGTTGAATATTGATTGGAGAATGCAAATTGAGTTTAGTGGAAGGTTGAGAAGACTTCCGTAAATTGTCCACTTAACAAAAGTTTGAAGTCGGTATGATTTCGCAACAATTCCTTGTGGTTTTTTCCTAATTTTAACGATATTTGTAGTGTACAAGAGAAAATCATTTCGTTGGTGATATGTTCTTTTCGCCTATAATATGCAGAATAAGTTTATTCAGGATTATCATTGAGACATGCATGGGCTGCAATCGGAAGTAGTTCGTCACACTTTCTCAAACCTCGGGTAAATTTTTATTTCTGTTGGCTCGTTCACCTGTAAATCCTGCCAGGTTTTTTACTCTGATAATGAGTGAAACTTGAGTGAGAGAATCTTAGCACTGCTCATTCACTGTTCTCACGCTTCAGCACAGACATTGTTTGATTTGTGCAAATATGGATACTTCTTAAATGACAAAGTTGGGTGATGTAACACCCAATCTGCCCTATCCAATGGCCTGTGACAGGACTAAAGGCAAAGTTCATCTGGCTAATCCACAAATCGGAAGTCAACGAGACTCGAAAGTTACCTGTAGATAGCATTTACCCAAATTATGCTCTTTTCACCTTAACAAATTTGTTCGCATCCTGATAAAATAGTAAGTTGCGAACTTATTTCACTTTTTACAAGTGTGTTTAGTCAACTATCAACACGATAAAGAAATTCTCCTAAATTAGTAAGTTGGCGATTTCTTTTCGCATTTTATAAGTGCGGTTTGTGAACTTCCGACACCATAAAGAATTTACCAACATCCCTAGAAATTAGTAAGTTACCAACTTCTTTAAAATTTTACAAGTGTGGATGGTAAAATAACGATCCAATAAGAAATTTACCAACATCTCATTAGCTTAGGAAAATCACGATCGTCCACTTTGCGATCCTCATGCTCCACTTCTTCTCCACCACGTCCTTCCCAACCTTTCGTACTCCCTTACCCAGCTACTGCGCACGGTGCACGTAACACCAACACCACCAACTCTATCGTCAACATAGCCATCAAAACCCCGCACTCCAGCCTCAACAGGACTTCGGCCTCTTTCGGGTCTCTCTGTGATCTCAGCGGTGAAAGGTCAAGCCTTTCTTTGGTGAACAGCACCAGCCGAGCACCTGGCCAGACAGCAAAGCGAGGAGGATTGAGACATGGGTCATGAAGCGGAAGCGGGTGAGCTGCAACTAGAAGCCCATGAAAGAGGAGACGAGCGACATGAACGATATTATGAGGAACGCCAGGCCAAGCGAAGTTGGGGGTATTCTAAGGAGGATTACGGGAGCGAATGATGCTGCGGAGAGCATGAACACAAGAAGTTTAAGCAAGAGAGCAGGAAATTCGGGAATCAACAAGAACTTCTCAACTTTACGGCAAACGTTCTTTTCTGCTCTTGGGGGTCTACTTTGGTGTTTTTATCTGATGGATTTATATACATCCAGAGGTGAGAGTTTGCCCGTTAAAGAAATGAAAAGTTCCAAGTTCAACGGCTTGGACATAGGTTGTCTTGGGTTGTAGAATGGCTAGGCATTCCTTCATTTCGCTCCCTCCCATGCGTTTCAAAAGCCAAAAGGCACAGAATTGTTAATAAGGCTTTCATATCAAAGGGAAGATGTCCGACAAAAAAAATTATGACGGAAGATTTTGAAAGATTAAGCCCTTTCTCTTTCTACAAAATGATATGATAACCGTATCAAAGATTACACTCTGCATTTCACTTGAGAATGCAGTTGTAACTTCTGAGAATGCATTGTCAAGTAAATGAAATGAACAGGGCCAAAGTAATAACCACACTATGATTCCCCTCGGTAGCACATCCCTAGCAATTTCGCTAGCATGTCTAGTGCATCTCCTCACTCTAGCAAATGCCAGAAACATAAAGCAAAAATGAAAAGGAGATACTTCCCGAGAAAACATATGCCATTGACAGCATCTTTGAAAGCAGTGAAGTGATTGCTCAATTGCATGATCAAAGTCGTGTAGGAAATGTGCATGGACATCGCTTGATGGGATGTGACAACAAATGCCTAACAACCGTTCCAATTCATCTGCCTTGACATGAAATAAATCCCATTGATGGTGGCAGGACTTTTGTTTCTGCAAATACTTCGTAGATGACTGCATATTTAGTAAATGCAGAGAAAAGGAACTGATGTGAAATAATTTGCATATACTTTAACACTACAATACTTCACTTATATACAACGACATTATCAAACAAAACTGATGAAATATGAAGGCATCAAAACTCATTCTCCACTGCGCCACAGAGCCTCGTCATCCCTCCCTATGTTCCTGCTTCTCCAGCTGAATACAGAATCCAGGCAAACACTTTATACTGCAATTAAATATGAATATCTGCTAAGAGAAAACTCAAATCATCAAACCATTACCATCTACGATCTGAATGCAAAAGAATGTTCTAAAGTCCATGACTCAGAAAAAATTGTAAACCAAAAATTGTATAATCATGCAACTACGTGGTCAAAAGCATGATAAAAATGCCAGTCGACAGCATATCACAAATGCGTGTGAACAAAAACAAAATTAGACCCCACTGCCTGAGAACAAGCAACTTCTGAGCAAAACAATTCTTTGCCTAGTAGTACTCTTTTTAAATGCTAGTAATTCTAATCTCAATGCTGTTCAAAGGAGCCAACCAATAAACATACCATCTCTTCACAAATATCCTCTAAACAGTATCTGGATAGCTTAAAATGGCTTCCACTCTATCTAGCAATGCTTGCAACCACCCAGAGTTCATGTTGAATAGTGGTTCATCAGAACCAAGACCCCTGTTACATGAAACACACAACTTGAACCACAGAAAAACTTAATAAAAGAGAGTGACATAAATCACGGAAGCGCATGACCCACGCTCATAATTTCACTGTATGTTATAATCATCATGCTTTGTACTAGCAAAATTATAATTCATGACACCAAATAGTTGATAGAATTAAAACTTGTTTTGGTGTTATAGCTCATCTAGTTTCTTCCGAGAGTAAAATAGTGGAATCGAGAAGGAAGAAACTTACCCTGTGATTTCTGGAAGAACGAATCAGCCCTCCACCCAAATCGAAAATCTACACCTGGACAAAGTTCAAGAGTGGTCTTATTTCTAATTCAAGATACACCATCTCCACCCAAACATGTGGTGAGCTTCCATTTCCAACCAATTGCATTTAACTGAAAATTGTGGCCTACACCAACCTGTGATTGTCAAAGCACACCAAGCTGACTCCCAAAAGCTTTACCAATTGTCACTCAATACCCACAGAAGTTAACAGACTTATTGATGATTGAGAATATTCAGCCACGCCAGCACAAAACAGAGGTGAAATCAAAGAAGCCTCAAACCTGAGATTTAAGAATTTTGTGACGGGAATCTTTTTGAGAGAATGCACACGTCTTGATGTATAGGCTCATAGATAAACCTCCACTGACGATCTGGGGATAGAGGCTTGAACACAAGCTTTGCTTGAAAATCGTTCCTTGGAGCATTGTAAAACTGAATTAAATATTAAATCAAGACGTCATAAAGAGGCTATATTCCATAAATGCATTAAGTGAACAAGCAGAGTGAAACCAGGCCTTAAAGGCTCCAACAAAAGTTTTGCTTCGTGGTCAATCCTTGAGCACTATAAGACAGACCCAAAGTGTCGAGAACATGGATCATAATGAATCATAGATATATACACAAACATTGAACACAAATATATTCTTAATTGTTCCACTTAAGCTAAAGTATGGTGAACAAGGACACAGAAATCAAAATATCCGATGAATTAAAATCACAGTCAGAGCTTATGAAAGAACAAAAGAGACAGTAAGAAAAGAAAGTCTATGTTCATCTATTCATCATGCGACTATTACTGACTGAAGCTGCATCAGGTCAATGAGGACGAAGTAGTGAACACAAAGGCAAGCCAAGCCAAGCCAAGCCAAGCCAAGCAATGGATTCATGGAAATTATATTGATTCACACATGTCGATGGAATCTATGCAAATAGCTGTAAGGCTGTAACATCCTGTGTGACAGATCTTATACAAGTCCAATCAACATGCTCAGCCAAGTGAGGTTCAAACTCACGGAGAACATGAAAAAAAAAAAAAACATAAAAGTGCTCCTGTTAATCTACTCAACTTCTAACATCTTCACTAATCAAACATCAGCGAAAAACTGTAACAAAACCTCTTTTATCTCCCATGAAAGCATGGATTGTTATCTGAATAGCTCAACACTCTCTGGATTCTCCCTTACATGTGGACTGACAGTGACTTAACAGAGAGCCCTAAAATGGAGTTCTACAAGTATGTATGACTCACAGGCTGCCATGTCAATTTTTAGGTCAATCTGTCTCAAGACTTAAACTAGATGGAAACATCACTAGATAGCCTTTTAACATTTTAAATTTCTCTCACATGAATGTTAGAAGAGTAGTCAGTAATTTAGGCAGTCAGTGCCACAATCTCTGACATTGATTAAACAGCGAAGTTGCGCCATCTGCACACTCAAATATCAGGCACTTGTCTTCAACACCCAAAACGAGTATGCTGTATCAAATTAGACAGGAACCACATCTAATATGCACACCCAAGCTAAGTAAGCAACATACTAATTAAATTAAGAACGAACAAGATATTCACATTAAAATTGACGCAGGCTTCAAACACCAGATGCAGATGACCTCAGAACGAAACGTTTCATTCATTCCTTCCAAGCCTTTGGCGAAAATGGTTTGGTCCACCTATCCACAGCTCTCTCGACAAAATTTAGCCACTAGATAGCCCCTTTCATTCATCCAGGCCAATCATACTTGCCGGAGAACAAACTTCAAATACGTGGCAACACAAACGGCAAGCAAAATCTAGGCACATCAGAAGAAACACCTCCAGATTAACACCGACTCGGATTCCTGAATTTCTTTCCGAAACTTGAGGAACAACTCGGAGGGCATCAAATTGATGTTGTACAATTCGTCCCAAGAAGTGGGTTCTTCGCTGGCTGGACTCGTCTCCATGTTCAAGCTCTCAACACTGCAAAAATCAATCAAGAACAGTTCTTTTTTTTAACAATACCTAAATCGCCAACACATTTCACCCAAGACCCAACTCTCAAAATCGAAACTTCGACACTCATCAACTAATCCGACACTTCTTCGGAGATACTACAGTCCATGTGGAGTCAGTTTTTTGGGTGCCTTGACATGGACGAAGCTGCTCTGCATCTGTCAAATTAAACCTCACAATTCGCATCAAAACAAGTGATCAAGAGTCTAAAGCATACCTTCGAAACTAGATAAACAGGACCCTGTTGGCGCCTATCGAACTGTGGTTGAATGGCGAAGTAAAAATTTTGGGATGAAGGCCTCAGCTACGAGGGGAAAGATGATGGTGGCACCCGGGCAATTTGGGGTTCGCATTGTCTGGATTATATATACTACGCGAGTACGAACGAGTTTAGCTGAGAGAAGGAAAATCGTTTTCATTGTGTGAGCTGAGTAATTATAGCATCTCAATTGAATCAAATTTAACTAGAAATATGTCAGTGGAAACAATCTGGCATTTCAAGAAAGGGTTGATATCATTAAAAATTTCAAACTAATAAGCCGTAACACATTAACTCCACATTGAATTGCCTCTCTAAAAATATCACAAATAAGTACTTCGCAAAACACGGTTACTCAAACTAGTTTCAGTCTTGGAGATATGACTAAGAGTAGCCATGGCCGGCACATGACCTCACTTTATTAAGAAAAACTCGTACACTATATAAATTCCCTGCTAAAAAAAATATTTTATAATCAAGTTGAAACGTTTCACTAACCACACTAATGATGGAAATCGCCATGAATGTGATAACACGGTAGGAGTATTGCAGATCCAAATAATTTCTCCAGGCCCACGGTTTGTAGATTTGGGTTGGAGCCCAATGACCCAAATCATCGTCGTAAACTTCGGAAAAGCCTCAAATGACCGGCGAACACCAATTGAAGCAACGTGTAATCAATCACAGCCGAAGGAAGGCAAAGCAATTACACATGGTCTGAACTGAAGTTCGCTGCACTGTCAAATCTTGAGATCTTCGAAGACTTCGTGAAAGTTCATGGCTTGCTGCTAACGTCGATGCTAGTGCCATTAACTTGCTATCAAATTTATGTAATGGTCCATCCACATTAGCAATCTCTCCCTTATTAGGGGCACACTATCTAAGATTTAAGGCAGTTGCAACCTTTTAGAGGTCACAATCGCATCAAGTTTGAGGTGACGCCCCTTGGAGAGGGACGAAACTATTGTGATGATGGCTAGAGAAAGAGAGAAACAAGGTGTTGCGGTGGTTATGGTGATGTCGTGGCCACAGCCAACAACAAGGTAATAGTGACGAATGACGACGATGATATTGGTGATAATGGTGATAGGAGATGTCAATGCCTAAAGAAGAGAGGGATAAATGGGGAAAAAGGAAAAAAAAAAACAAAAGACAAAGGATTAATTAACCATATAGCACAGATGTAAAAATAAAATTTTGAGAAGCAATTTTGCTCATTATTGATTTGATTGGTAATGATTGAGTGGGTGGCTATGTATTTGGATTTTTTTTTTCTGGATTTGTACCTCGAAAGGTTTTGACCACAGAAAGCGGATTGGAAAGATTTTGATAGCTCACAACTTGTCGATTGAAGTTGTCTTCATCGTGTGTTCTTTTTTCAACTTTCGGGTAAGTGTGGATGTGATACCCAAACGCAATATCATAATTTGCACAGGCAGGCCAATCTTGATAATTACAATTTTGGAAGTTCAATTCATCAAATCACAAGCTTTAAGATTGAGACATTCTATAGAAATGGCAGAAAAATTCTCTAATATTTATTACCAAAAAGGAAACGTTTCACATGGCAAGTATTTAAAATGATTGAAAATTAAAAATAAACTGGCAAGCACACGTCCTTAAATATGGTGCTCAATAAGTACATATTCATATTTTTCTTTCCTTTTCCTTTGCAAAAAAAGGATTGAAAATTTATATTACCGTAGTTTTTACGGAGCTTACAAAAACTCATTTAAGTTTAAACTAGATCCCCAACAAATCAACCATATTTCAGAACTGGAACTACAAGAGCATCGTCCTTCTTGGACGTTGCAAATGGAGACTGTCAATAACATCCATGCCGTGTTATTTATGTAACAAAATGAAAAGTGGGCACTAACATAGTACAAACATCTTACAAACAGAAAAATATCATAAAACACAGAATTTAAATATAATAAAGTTGCTTTTGCCTAGATTACAATTCTTCTTAATCTTCACTTAACGATCATAAAAGAAGATAAATGAACTTAATTTCTACTATAAGAATTGAAACAATAATCTCATTAATCCACAACGATGTGAGCATATCTTGCGAATTTTTTGATCCTCATGCCACGTACGTGTTGGACACTCCTACCTGCAACAAGGGAAGGAACAAAAAGGAAAAAATTGTTCATTACAATAAAAGAGAATGAATAAGAAATAGAAGAACCTAGGGAAACAACAAGAAAATCAATAGATACTCAATCAACATTCTCTCAAGTTGCAGATTACTAAAATACATCACACGACATCTTTGCACACTTCCATGTCGATGTTGACAAAAGGGATGGACTCTGATTGGATAAGTGATTTACCAAAAATAAGCTAAACAAAAATTGCTGTCAAAAGATATTTTCTGGTAGATCACTGCCCAAACAGAGGTACATCTCTAATCACTTTGCTTGAATAATGCTTTTCTTTTACTTTTGTGAATGAACAATTTGATGGAAATCGTCCATATTTATAGCTTGTAAATCACTAGTTACCTAAATAAGAATAGTGTCGCCGACTTTATGCGCTTACATAATCATTTTGGACTACATGTCAACCTAATCATGACTGTGGCTTAGTTGCTCATAATGCCATGTCCAATACTTGGTGGATTTTAATTCATGTTGATCCTCCTAAGTAAATGCTTTCCAATTTAAGCTTGATATATACAAGTAATGATTGATTCTGTTTCATATTAGGTTCACATTTTATTAGCTGCAAGTTGTAAGTGTGAAGAAACTTGCTTCATTACATGGATTTGATTTATTCCGGCAATCACAACAGATGAGTGAGCCGCATTGTTTTTTTTTTTTTTTTTTGGTAAGGTGAGCGAGCCGCATTGTTCTCAATTTCAAATTGCAAGAAGACCAATAAGAAAGCTTACTTCAATCTTGGTTGGATGTTCATTGAGGACCAGTGGACAACCCAAATTCCTCGCTTGGTAGTGATTGAGGACCATGACCTCCCTTTGATGCATAATTGTTAATGATAATTTACTGATTTTAAAAATATTTCCTTCCTACTTCTACTAATACTATTTTATTCTTTATACTAATTCTAAAGAGATAATTGTTAGTGATAATTTATTGATTTTAAATCATGGGAAGGATAAGTGTAAATGTGATGCCGAAGCGCTATATCATAAATTGCATAGGCGGGCCAATCGTGATGATTACAATTGTCGGAAGTTCAAATCATCAAATTACAAGCATTAAGATAAAGACATTCTGTATAATTGGTAGAAAAGTTCTATAAGATTTATAAGTAAGAAGAAAACGTTTTACATCGAGAGTGTAAACACTTGGTCTTAAATCTTAGGAAATTTATCAAAAAGGTAGAAAATTTAAATCAGTCCAGTTTTTACAGATCTTGCAAAAATTTACATAAGTTTAGATTGGATCTTCAAACAAACCCACACAGGTTTATGGGAATTGGAACTGCAAGAGCATTGTCTTTCTTTAAAAATGCAAATAGAGACCATCAATAATATCCATTCCTTGTAATAAAATATCACACAACGAAGGTATGCTCTAACATAGTACAAATATCGAATAAAGAAAAAAATATCGTAAAATACAGAATTACAATCATGGTAATAAAAAGTTGTTTTTTCCTAGATTACAATCTCTCTTAATCTTCACTAAACGATCATAAAAGAACACAATTCAACTTAACTTCTACTATTAGAATTAATACAATAATCTCATTAATCTACAATGACATTTGACATATCTTCAAAATTTTCCGATCCTCATGCCACGTACATGTTGCACACTTCCACCTGCAACATGGGAACGAACAAACAGGAAAAAATCGCTCATTACAATAATAGAGAATTGAATAAGAAATAGAATAAACTAGGGAAACAACATGACAATCAATAAAGACTCCATTGGCATTCTCTCAAGTTGTAGATTACTTAATTACATCAAACGACATCTTTTCACACTACTGTGTTGACGTTGACAAAAGGAATGAACTCTGATCGGATCAAGGATCTCCCAACAAATAAGCAAAGCAAAAAATGCTGTCGAAAGAAATTTTTTGGAAAATCATTGCCCGAACAGAGATCCATCTCTAATCACTTTGCTTGAATAGAGCTTTTCTTCTACTTTTGTGAATAATCAATTTGGTGGGAATCATCCATATTTATAGCCTATAAATCACTCGTTACCTTAATAAGAATAGTGTCATCGACATATGCACTTACATAATCATGTTGGACCATATGTCAACCTAATCATGACTTTGGATTAGTTGCCCATAATGCCATGTCCAATAGTTGGTGGATTTTAATTCATGTCGATCCTCCTTAGTAAATGCTTTCCAATTTAAGTGTGATATATACAAGTAATGATTGACTCCGTTTAATATTAGGTTCGCATTTTATTAGCCACGAGTTGTAAGTGTGAAGAAACTCGCTCCATCCCATGGTTTTGATCTATTCGCAATCGCAACAAATAAGAAGTCGCATTATTCTTGATTCCAAAATGCAAGCAAGACCAATAATGTGACCTTGAGTAATGTCGGCCATTTCAAAATGATGACACCCTAGTGATCATTTGTCTTCTTTTTGGTCTATCTTTTGTACCATGTTTGGTCAGCGACAAGGTAGTGGTGCCGAGTGGACGACGATGATAGTGGTGATAGGCGACGTCGATGCCCGATGGGTTTTATTTGTAAAAAAAAAAAAATGGGCCGCCCATGATGGGCTAACCCAGCCCATAAAGGAAAGTAACTGCACTTGGCAGTTATTATTTTGGAAACAAAACACACGTAAGAGAACAATGTGTGTGGTTGCAAAAATTGTGTGTTATCGGAAGAACACTCTCACAAGACTGAAGGGGCAGAATGTGTTTCTTGCATAGCAGTATCATGATTTAATAAGTAATCATTTGATTTTTTCTGCATTTGTTACAGGAAAAATGGTAATGCGAAAGATATCAAACCCTATTATTCCTAGAACGACGGCTCAAAAGGAAAAGCTTGAGAATCTAAGAATCAAGCTGGCTCTTTACCGGTGGGATGCTGATGATGATATGATGACACACATCATCAATGTCAACAAAATGATACAAGATATCATTTGGAACGGTTTCGTGATGCCGGAGTATGTGATGGTGGGGCCCTCAAATGCACCATTCCCGATGAGTTAGGAAAAATGATTGATAGGGTTTTGGACACTTTAGTAGGTCCAAGCTATAAGATGATTGTGGAACAATTCATGATAGAGTACATACGGTTCGGGGCAAGTCGGACGTCAACCCTTGCATTGAATCGGTCTCGCGCAATCGTTGCCTGAATCTAGGGGTTTTTCGAGTGCCTCCTTTTGGATGCCAAAGAAAATAAAATTTCACGAGGATTTTCTTGAGTCATTTCAGTTTATATGAAGAGGATCACCACCTGATTGTATTTTTTTTTAGTAAGCTCTTATGGATATATTCACTATAGGTTGGTGTTAGATATCTTGGGTGAATAGTTCTTTTTATGTTGGTGTTTATGTTTATTTTCTTTGATGGATTCATTTCTTATGTACATAATGTTAGATAAATGAATATTGATGGATATTCATGTTGTGAATAGTTTATAGTACTATTCTGTTTTAATATTTATCTTATTAGTATCATATGGTTTTGAGTGGGAGTTCTAAAAGTTTCAATAACTTTAAAGAACGTTATTTTACCTTAATGATTGCATTAACGGTAATTTCACATTAGGATTTTTGATGATGATTGGGAACGTAGTGAACTTTCGAATCTAAAGCCTATGTGAAATTATTCATTATCATAATCAATTTGTGTAAAATTGATGCATAAATAAGTGGCATTAACAATTCGTGCTTGTCTCGTCTCGATATTTCAGATTCAATGGCTTCAGCAACAAAGAATATAGTTGCTGAACTCAACAAAGGAGAGAAGCTTAACGGTGATAATTATGAAATTTGGCGTATGAAAATCCAATATGTCTTTGGAAGAGCAAGAGGCTCTTAAAGCTCTTAACCTGGTTATGGTAGAGCCTCAAGATGGAAACATTGTACAACATAAGAAAGATAAGGATGCATTTGCTGTATGGAAAAGGAAGAACTCCCTTGCTCGCATCACATTGCTGAGTAGCATGGAAAATGATGTTATGCGAGAGTTTAGGCGTTTTGAAAATGCTATAGAGATGTGCGGAGCATTGGCAGCAAGGTTTGGTTATACATCAGAACCAAGCTTAGACAGCTCACTATAAGATTTGATTCTTATAAAAAGCCACATGGTCAGTCCATGAAACAACATTTAAGGAAAATGTCAAACATGATTAATGAGCTGAAGGATGCTGGCCATGTTTTGACCGATGAGCAGTAAGTGCAAGCAGTGATTCGTTCTTTGCCTCAAAGTTGAGAGCATATGAAGTTGCACTTAACTCACAATGAGAACATCAAAACCTTTGAGGATGCAGTGCGCCACTTAGAGCTAGAGGAGGACCGTCTCCTGGCAGATAAGCCGGTAATTGACATTTACTATGCAGGTTCTAGCTCACAAGGGCCTTCGAGCTCTAAGCGCAAGCGTCCTGATTCGTTCAGAAGGTGGAGAGGCAAGGGAGCAAGTTCTTCGTGTAAGAAACCAAAATTTAATCAACAAGACAAAGGAAAGCGTTCTTTTGTGAAGAAGATGTCGAGGGTGAAATGCTACAATGTAGCAAAAATGGCCACTTTGTTTCGCGATTGCGGCGAGCCAAAGAAGGTAAACTCCTTGCATTCTTAAGAACTTTATCTACGTGTCAAGTTCTGTATTTTTAATCGAGTCTAATCCTTTATGGATGTAGATTCGGGAGCAACAGACCATGTAGCGCGACGTAGATGCCTTCGTGGAGTTCCGACGGGTTCCGACCGGAATAAAATGGATCTATGTAGGGAGTAACTCTAAAGCGAAGTTAAAGGAATTGGCACCTGCTAGTTGATGATGCGTGGTGGATGCACATTGTTCCTATATGATGTACTATATGCTCCGGAGATTCGCCGGAATTTAGTGTCTGCTTTAGTGTTGATTAAACTTGATTTTAATTTGAACTTTCATAACAAATGGTGTTGATTTGTATCCGAGTACGAATCATTATGGTTGTGGATACTTTTTGAATGGTTTTATTGTACTAGATGTTAATCGTAGTGATGTTAACGTATGTTATTCCCTGTTTACATCTTCCAACTCATATGAAAATGATGTGAATGTGTGGCATGCTAGACTTGGTCATATTGGCCAACATCGAATGCAAAGATTAGCCAAAGAGGGCTTATTAGGCAATATTGAAAAGTTGATTTGCCTATTTGCGAGCATTGCCTGGCCGGAAAACAACAAGGAAATCATTCGGAAAGGGTACAAGAGCTGAGTTTCCTTTGCAATTAATCCATTTCGACATCCGTGGTCCAATGAGTGTGAGAGCAAGGCATGGGGCTATGTAATTCATCACATTCATAGATGATTGTACTCGATTTGGATATGTCTATTTGATTTCTCATAAACTGAGGCATTAAGTTGCTTCAAGAAATTTATGAACTTAGTAGAAAATCAATTAGATAAGAAAATAAAAGCGTTCAGATCCGATCGAGGTCGAGAATATTTATCTGATGAGTTTAGAAATTTATGTGAAGAAAAAGGAATAGAAAGACAGCTGTCTATTCCATATACTCCTCAACAAAATGGTGTTGCCGAGAGGAGAAACAGAACCCTATTGGAAATGGTTAGGTCTATGATGGCACAAGCTAACTTACCAATCACCTTTTGAGGTGATGTTTTGTTAACTGCTGCCTATGTTCTTAATCGTGTGCCTTCTAAATCAGTTACTTCCACTCCATATGAGTTATGGACAGGTAGAAAACCTGATTTAAGTCTTCTTAAACCTTGAGGTTGTGCTGCTTATACTCACGAGCCCTCTCATAAATATGGAAAAACGGGTCCCGTGAGGTAAAAAGAGTATTTTCATAAGATACTCGAGCACTCAAAAGGGTATGTGTTTATAGGTGAGCAAGAAAGTGGAAGTATAACTGAATTTGAATCACGAAATGCCACATTCTTAGAGAATGAGTTTTTTACTAAGGGCGAAATAGGTGAGGACTACTCACTATTTGAAACTTTGGATCCTGATAATGAAATTGATAAAGTTTGTCCAAATGGGAGCAATGTGAGAAGTGAGGAATTAAATTTGACTCAATCTCAATTGCAACCGTTTGATGAGACGATACCGTCATTATCTAATCCAAGTGGGAGCATAATGGAGAATGATGTGCCATGTGTACAATCTCCCGTACGGCGAACAAGTCGCAAAAGTGTTCCCCAACGACGTTTTGACATTGAAGGGGAAACTTTCATCGTCGCTCCACAAGATGAAGATGAGCCAAGGAATGTAAATGAGGCTCTAAGTTGCCCTAATAAGGAAAAATGGATAGATGCAATGGAAGAAGAAATGGAGTCAATGAAGTCAAACCATGTTTGGGAACTGGTTGATCTTCCAAAAGGACGCAAAGCTATTGGGAACAAATGGGTTCTTAAAATAAAACGAAAAGCTGATGGCTCAATAGAAAGATATAAAGCTCGTCTCGTGGCGAAAAGGTATAATCAACAGGAAGGAATTGATTATGAGGAAAACTTTTTTCTCACAGAGTGAGATTTACCTCAATTCGCCTTTATTATTCGGCAATAGTGGCAAGTATGGATCTTGAATTACATCAAATGGATGTAAAGACTGCTTTTCTAAATGGAGAATTAGAAGAAGAAATTTACATGGAGCAACCAGTTGGCTTCAATGTAAAAGGCCAAGAACAAAAGGTATGTCGACTTTTGAGATCGATATATGGCCTTAAGCAGTCTTCAAGACAATGGTATACGCGTTTTCATAATGCCATAGTGGCCTATGATTTTACAATGATTGATGAAGATCATTGCGTGTATATCAAAAGATCCAAAGATCAATTTGTGATCTTATCATTATATGTTGATGACATACTGATTGCCGGAAGCAATAAGGAGTTGGTTAATACTATTAAGAGTTGGTTATCATCCAATTTTGAGATGAAAGATATGGGTGAAGCTGCATATATTCTTGGAGTTAAGATTTCAAGAGATTGTTCCAAGAGATTATTGTCTCTTTTCGCAAGAGACTTATATCAACAAAGTTCTTGAACGATTTAGTATGCATGATTGTAAACCCATGGATACTCCTATTGCAAAAGGTGAAGGATTGAGCCAGAGGCTGTGTCACGCCCGGACCTCACCGAGCCCGCGACATCCCGACCACGGTCGATCATGTGAATGCGACGCCCCAGAAACGTTGCCGACCTGAGCGAATTACGCAAGCGGAAGCATATAACATCACCCGGATAATAAAAACATGACTAAAGAATAGACATCGAAATTTAATAAACATCCAACACTATAAAGCCTTCAATATTACAAAAAGGTAACCCGGCTTTCAAAATCAAACCGCAAATTTTCAAAAAAGGGGCGGTGGTTGATAAGCCTATCTTCTCTACAAAAAGGTACTCAAAATACAGGGTAATTGATCTATCCTTCAATCCCCGTGGTACGTGATGGTCTCTCCGAATCCATTACGGTCGCGGATCTGAAAGTGGTTATGTAATAACCGTGAGACAGAGTCTCAATAAGCAACAACCTAAACCTAACCTAGGCTAATGCAGTACCCAGACCAGTCTAACATGCGAACTACCAATAATACAATCAATTTCGTATGAGAGGCTTACCTCGCCTCGATCCACGTGCCAATCCTGCATATTAGTTCAAGCATGATAATGCAAGAATAAATCACCGCCACATCACGATCACCAGCACACACATTTTCACTCGAAATCAATCAATCCAACCCAGTACCCACACGTACATTGAACCAATCATCCACACGCACCATCAGTCAATTCGATCGACATCCACATGCTCAACCAATCAATCCAGTCACACTCAGCCAGTCAATTCAAATCACACTCAAATCACATGCGTGTCCGAACATCTTTCTCACAACTCGCGCCACTGCGCCTCAAATTCAATCTCACAGGCTCACAAGCCTCACATTTCAATCAATTCCCATGGCCGTTGTCAACACGTCCCAAGCCATATCGATCAATTCATTTCAATTGGCGCGCCGTCAACACGTCCCAAGCCACGATATTCAAACAATCCCAATGACCGACGTAAACACGTCCCGGTCCAATCACACCTTTAACGGGCCACCGTCAACACGTCTCAAGCCCGCATCCATTTGGCACACCGCCATTCATGCCTTCACACGGACCGTCGTCAACACGCCCCAAGTCCGTAGCCCTCCGATCGATCCGGCTTACTCTCTCTCACACAGCACACGCCATTTATTTCAATTAAATCCACGCCATATCATATCACATCAAATCACTCATACCCAACATTCAGTCCGAAATCACATTCGCCACCTCATTCACCAACCCGACATTCAAGTCGGTCATGCACAATTTTCCAAATTAAGCATACTAATTAGCCCAATTCAAATTGCATAAATAAATCACAACACCACTAAATTAATGCTCGCTTTAGCCGTTCTAGCCCGAAACGGGTCAATAAAATACCCAAAATACTAAGTAGGGTCTAGAAGTCGATTACAAAATTTGGCCAGGAAAAAAGCTCGGGCCCAAAATTGCCGTTCGGTGAGGTGAGAAGCTTTTCGGGCCGGGCTCTGGCTGCACCCGCTAATCGCATGACGCGGCTTAACAGCCGGGCCAATTTGAGCAGAGCGAGGTTGGTTAGAAGCGTGAGGGAAGAGAGTGGTAGCCGGGCCAGGCCAAGCAAGGCTAACTTGTGAGGCGGCTCTGGCCTTGTGTGTGGCCTTGTGAGCTGGAGCAAGCGTCTTGTGGCCAGCTTTGTGAGGCTGGCTTCGAGCTCGGTGAGCAGGGGAAGGGAAGGGTGAGGTGGGGAAGGCGGCCAAGGCGTTCAGCGGCTGGCCGGCGTCGGCGTGTGGAGCCACCGTATGGGGTGGCCGGGCCAATTTAGGCGGCGCCCGGGCTAGCGTCGGCCGAGGGGCCTTGATGAGCAGCTGAGGGTAAGAGAGAGAGAGAGAGAAGAGAGAGAAAGAGAGAGAAGCTGACGGATGGGGGTGGCTGGTTCTACTGAGATGGGCGGTCGCAAGGCTGTCAGCCGAGCAATGTCGACGCAAGGCGGCCCTTGGCTACTCCTACAGGCTGGCTCGGCGGCGCGAGGAGCGCGCAGAAAAGACAGAGAGGGAGGGAGGGGCATGAGCTGGTGAGGGGCCGCAGGGCGACAAGAGCAGTCAGCTACGCTGGCGGGCGGAGGCGGACGGCGAAGCGGCATCTGGCGACGGCCAGAAATTTCGCGCCGCATCGATCCGTAACTGCATAATCGGGCCTACTGTGAAGGGAAGAAACGAAGAAGAAAAGAAAGAAGAAGGAGAAGAAGAGGGAGAGAGTGGCAGAGGAGGGTGTCTGTGTGGTGGGACAGAGCGCATGAGTGGGACGCCATGGGAACAGGGGCAAAGGCACCTGCAATGGGGGGAGAGAGAGAGAGAGAGAGAGAGAGAGAGAGAGAGAGAGAGGCACGCTGAGGGGGTACGACGGGGTGGTAGCGCGATGTGAGAGAGAGAGAAAGAAAAAGTAATTATTTGTCCTCGAGCGCAAACCAACGGACACGGTTCAAATTAAATAATAGTCTAACTGTCGCGATTCAAATCCGGAAGAAGAGCTAACTGTCCCCGAAAAATCCCAAACAATAATATAAGACAACTGGCCAACTAAAATAGCTCAAGACTCACTACGAGGGAGGTCTACCAGTCCAGATTCGCACCCGGTCAAAAATCCACTTTCTCACCATTCCTAATCACCTCGACGCTGGCCACACGAATATTGACGCTGGCCACACGAATATCGACACACGTCCAATTTATTTAAATCCCCGAAACTCCCAAAAATCGACCGCCAAATTCAGGGTATAAATAATCGCCAAATTCGATCGAAAAGCGATTCTAGCAAAATTTCTATTTTTAAAAGCAAGAACCCGAGGGTGATTAGTTCTAGGGCTAAATTCCATTATAAGCGCATCGACGAATTACACGTTTTATAAACCCCAAAATGGGCCAAAATCCGGACTGTTACAGTGTGTCCTAAGACTCCACAAGAGAAGGAACAAATGAAACGTGTTCCTTATGCTAGTGCTGTTGGGAGTTTAATGTACGCTTATGATGTGTACAAGACCGACATATGTTTTGCAGTTAGAATGGTAAGTAGATACCAATCCAATCCAGGTCAAGCACATTGGAAAGCCGTTAAAAGAATCATGAGGTATCTAAAGGGTACTGCTGATTATTCTCCGAGTTATTAAGGAAAGGATCCGCGACTTGAAGGCTACTCAGATCTTGATCGGGAGGAGATTTAGATTAAAGGAAATCTACCTCTGGATTTGTATTTTTTACTGAATAATGGCGTCATATCTTGGAGCAAAGAAGAAACAAACATGTATAGCTTTGTCCACCACGGAAGCAGAGTTCGTGGCATTGTCAAGAAAAAGAAGACAAGAGGGAGTTTGGCTTAAGAGATTTTTGGATCATTTAGGTATTATTGAGCATGCTGCAAGCTCATTGTTAGTCAATTGTGATAGCCAAGCAGCGATAGCATATACTAAAGATCCGAAATATCATAGTAAGACCAAACATATAGATACCAAATACAATTTTGTCAAAGATATGGTAGCATGAAAAGATGTGAACTTACAGTACATACTTACGCATAGTATGATAGCAGATCCTATGACAAAGCCAATTCCTAGAGATGTTTTCACTGGTCATGTAAAATCTCTAGGACTGCACAGATCTTGATGTCTTTGAATATTGTAATTTCCTGAATGTTCACATTTGAATGAAATTATTATATCATTGTTAATGCCTATGATATTTTATTTATGCATATTAATACTTAGTGTATTATGTAGAGAAAGTATGTCGGACAGATAAGGTTAACCCACTCATACGGGTAATCGCCTCTATTTACTATGTGATAAATAGAGATGAGACAAATTTTAGGCTTATTATCTAGGTGATAATCAAGAGCTCAAGTTTAAAATATAAATGTTGCCTTAGCTAACTGCTAAGATGAGGACATAACATTTACTATGTCCCGAAAGTAAAATAACCCACATATTTTACTTTTTATCGCGCTTTTGATGCGGATGTGAGTTCTAATGGATTTTTAGAGGAGTAGATATGTGAACTCAAGTTTAGACATTGGGTATGTCCGAACTATCATCTGACGGTATTAAATGTAAAGACATACGCCCAAGGGAAAAGAGTTAATACCGTGTCGTATTTCATGCTACGTATGCATAAGACGACCGATAAGAGTGGCAAAAGTTTTTGATCTCAACTTTATGCCATGTGAGACTCTTGAGGATATGAGTTCCTCATTTAGTGCCCTCACGACTTCAACTTATTCTCAAAGTTTCTATTCAGTGTTCGCTATCTTAGGATGTTGTCAATGGTCATGAATGATTCGATCTAATGGAACATTCCTAGAAAAGCGAGCTGGACTGAAATAGAGAGGTTTAAGGAAAGAGGAAGATCAATTTATCAGGATGTCACATTCTATTTTTGTATTCACAGGTCGACCAATTATGATTTTAAGTAAATCATAGTTGTGAATACAATATGCGAGATATTAAAAGAGATCAAAAGAGATATAAATGTGACTAATTGATCTAGGGTACTGCATACTATATCTACTCGGAAAACATTGTACCCAATTTTGAGCTGCTATGTATTCCTAACAGATGCATTGCAACGAGCTCTCGAAGTATGCTGGTCGCACGGATTATTTGCTAGTATGAATATTGCAAAGAAGAGAGAGTTAATGTTTAGCCCACCATGTGCGAGTGGGAGATGATGGGTTTTATTTGTGACAAAAAATGGGCCGCCCATGATGGGCTAACCCAGCCCATAAAGGAAAGTAACTGCACTTGGCAGTTATTATTTTGGAAACAAAACACACGTAAGAGAACAATGTGTGTGGCTGCAAAAATTGTGTGTTATCAGAAGAACACTCTCACAAGAAGACAAAAAGAAGAAAGGGTTTTTGTCAGACAATCCAAGGATTGTTCACTCTCTCAAGGCTGCAATAAGGGCATTTAATCTGTGGAAAAAGAGGTATGTTCGTTTACGTAATATACTTGAACGATCGGTGATTCAAGCGTAGAATGGGCATGTTTTTCCGCAATTTTGAATTATGTTTAGGAATTTGTTTCCTTCAATGCCTAAGGAAGAAAAGGGAGAGATGGGGAAAAGAAGAAGAAAAAAAAAAAAGAAAAGGGATTAATTAAGCATATACCACAGGTGTAAATACAAAACTTAGAGAAGCGATTGTGCTCATTATTGAATTGATTGGTAATGAAAGAGTGGGTAGTTATGTATTCGGACAGGATGTTTTATGGGTTAGTACCACAAGGGGTTTTGACCACGGGACAAGCAGATTAGAAACATTCTGACAGAGCACAATTGGTCAATTGAAGTTTTCTTGATTGTGTGTCATTGTTTCAACTTTTGAGTAAGTCTGGACGTGAGGTCGAAACGCTATATTACAAATTTTAGGTAAAAAAGAACACTATAAGTGCCATAAATTGTGTACAAAGATCACTTTGGTGTCATAACTTTTTGGATTACTTTGGTGCCAAGTCAGAGGAAAAGAGATCAGAGCTAAAGTTTCTATTGGTTAACAGAGTTCGATTTTGATTCATTGATTTCGATATTGACGCTCTGTTTCTTGTTATTAGTCCATAGGGAGTTTCACTCGAGGTGTGATCCAATGGCTAGCGCTAACGCAATTGCTAGGTCCGCCGCAAAGGCGATTATCTCGGTCGCGATGGACTCCCAACCGCAACCTTGGAATGGCCACAGCGCAATTCCCCCGCTGGAGCTTGAGTTCGTCGACTACAACGGCCTTGCGGAGGGGTGCACGCTCAAGTACATCGGCCACGTGCGGGAGCAGTCCATGGCTTTCTTCCCTCAAATATGTTCTTTTGTGTTATTCTCAATTTCATATTCAAGTCTCACTAAACAAAAACGATGTAAATGAATCTGAGGTTCCTACTGTGATTTGAACATATGATAAACACTTCAGCCAATAGATTTAAGCAACTTTCTCAAGTACACTTCACAACTTCATGGAGACATTTCAACAAACAACTTGCATGCAAAGAGAGGAATGAAATTACCTTGTCGAGGAGGGCTTCTCGATTGTGCTTACTGGTCGAGCTACACGAGGAGGTGCAGCTAGTTAATGCTACTGGTTTGTACTTGCACCAGCATGTGTTTGTGCAACTTATGCAAGCACAAATCTGCACCATCACTTGTTTTTGCTAGTACGTGCTTGGCACCAAAATGATAACTTTTTAACGATGATTGTCACTGAAGTGATCGCTTTTTAACATCGACTAGCGCTCAAGTGATTACTTTAAAAAATATTCGGCACTTAAATGATCACAGTTTATAACTTTTAAACAACGTTGTTTAGGAGTTATATGCTGATTGGGCATGCTGGAGAGCCAGCGTAGTAATGAAAAATTAATAAAATATGGCCACGTTGGATTTCCGATGAACTAGATCAGAGTTGGCACTCAAGCGATCATTTTTTAAAAAATAACACTTAAGTGATCCGAAAAAATATTTAACACTAAAGTGAGCGTCGTACATAACTTTTAGTACTTCTACTGTCATTCTCCCTACTTTTAAAATTAAAGTGAGCGCCCGACATAACTTTTAGCATTTTTACTATTTTGACATTGTCAGAACAAAATTGATGATATTCAAAGGCTTCAAAACTCAGTCTTCACTGCACCACTGAGCCCCGTCATCCCTCCTCGTATTCCCGCTTCTCCACCATAATATGAAATTCAGACGAATAGCTGATGCCGCAATTAAATATAAACATATGCTAAGAAACAAACTCAAATCATTATGCCATTACTATCTCCAATCTATATGCAAAAGTATATGCTAAAATCCATGACTAAGAAAAATTGAAAACCCAAAAATTGTATAATCACGTACCTAATGGTAATAAATCATTTCAAAAGCATGATAAATAATGCCAATTGATAACATATCACACATGCGTGTAAAGAAAAACCACATTAGACCTCGCTACCTGAGAATAAGGAACTTCTGAGGCCAACATGAACACTCAAAATCAAAACAATCTTTCTCTTAGCCATGTTCAAAATTTTCATGTCAAACTATCATCCTTTGCACATCAGCTAGTATTTCTCATTCCAACGCTGTTCAAAGGAGCCAACCAATAAACATACCATCACTTCACCAATGTCCACTAAACAGTATCTGGATAGATTAAAATGGATTCCACTCTATCTAGCAATGCTTGAAACTGTCCAGAGTTCATGTTGAATAATCGCTCATCAATACCAAGACCCCTGTTAAATGAAACACACAACATGAACCCCAGAAAAACTTAATAAAAGAGAGTGACATACATCACGGAAGTGCATGACCGACACTGTAAGTTCACTGCATATCATAAATCATCATGCTTTTTAAATTCATGACATCAAATAGGTGATAGAAATAGAACTTGCATCGGTGTTGTATAGCTCATCTAGTTTCTTCCAAGAGCAAAACAGTGGAATTGTGAAGGAAGAAATTTAGCCTGTGATTTCTGGAAAAACGTAATCAGCCCTCCACCAAATCGAAAATGTACACCTGGACAAAGTCCAAGAGTGGTCTTATTTCTAATTCGAGATGCACCATCCCCACAAAAACACGTGGTGAGCTTCCAGTTCCAACCAATTACATTTAACTGAAAATTGTGGCCTCCACCAACCTGTAATTTTCCAAAGCATACCAAGCTGACTCCTAAAAGCTTTAGCCAGCATGATCAATACCCACAGAAGTTAAGACACTCATTGAAGATTGAGAATATTCAGCCTCGCCGGCACAAATCAGAGATGAGATCGAAGAAGCCTCAAACCTGGAGATTTAAGAATTTTTGCGACAGGAATCTTTTTCGAGAAAATGCGCACGTCTTGATGCATCGACTTGCAGACGAGGAAAAGATTGATGAGACTCCTGCATGGAATGTGGGCCATTTTCGATGACCAACTCTTTACATGAACAATGAACTAGCTTATATAAAATCAGTTTATATATTATATTTTCTGCAAATCTGTTCGTGAATACATACTGTTTTTTTTTTTTGGTCGAAGAATACATACTGTTGAAAGTGTTCAGTTTCTCCACTGTGAATGCTGCAGTGTTTAGAGTAATACACTTCCTTAATTAACAAAGCCACAAGAAGTTTATGACAGCAGGTTCTTAAACTTCTTCCGATGGTCTCTCCAAAGAAATATTGAAGCGAAAAAGACGAAATTTTTCAAGTGAGAAGAAAAGTGATTAAGACAATCACTTGAAAAAGTAAATTGCAATTGCGAAAGAGGAGAATACTAATAGTCATCACAGTCTCAAACTGATGATCGATTAAGTATCTTCAGGTTTATTTTGAGAATTAAAGTAAATACAAATAAACCTGAAAATATAAAAATCATTCTCAGAATTTTCTTTCAAAAGATTAAAAGAAAAATACAAATAGCCAAAAAAATAAATTAATTTTTGGAATTTTTATTTCAAAATAAACCCGAAAAATAAATTGGTTCTTGGAAATTGTATTCCCAAATCGAACCCAAAAAGAGATGCTTTTTAGAATTATCATTTCAATTTGCCCAGTGCAAAGCGCCAATCTTTGACTTTAAGCAATAAAGCACCTTTTTTTTTCCTTTCATTCCACCAAATTCAAAACACTACAGAATTACTACCTATCTTGGAATTTTTTTTTTGGTTGGACCTATTTTGATGTTTTACACGTTAATATTTTAGTTGAAAGGGAAGAAGGATACATAACATCCGACAACTCCTTATCTATGAGCGTGCGTGCGAGAGCATGAGCAGCAAACAAAGGGCCGGACGAGGCTGCATGGTGGTGGTGTCATCGCCCAACCATTGGCAATGGCCCCAACATCCCTCATCAGGCTCAAGCTGGCAAGGCACCTACCTTTGGCAGCACACATGCGTCACTTTTTGATGGACTAAATTAAATATTTTCATATAATTCGGGACTAAATTGAATATATACCAAAAGTTCATGAAAAATATTAAACAAAAAAATGTTGCTAATGGTGGTGGTGCCATTGCCCGACCATTGGCAATGGCCCAACGTCCCTCGTTAGGCTCAAGCCAAGGCACTATCGAGTTAGGCATGCAAGGGTTTTCACTTGCGACCATAAATCACCGCTTGCAAGGTGATGCTTGGATCACTTGCAAGAATGAACAAGAGAAACAAATCTTCATTGTCCACGAAAAATATTAGACATAAATTGTTGTTGATAATTAATCTTTTTCATGGACTATTTATTTCAAGTGATCGTTTTTAAAAGGATGTTTTCCAGATCATTTAATTATTTTCCATAAAACACAACAGAGCCTATTAATACCTATATACCCTCAGTCATTTGGTAGCACACATGCGTCACTCTCTGCACACGCGCCCTTGGGTGCGTGATGCAGCGAGCCGGACAAGGGTCCAGCCACCCTCAGTGATGCAATGGCTGGGCGATGTTACCCGTCCTTTCTATTTTTACATTCTTTCATTGCCAAAACCCGTTCCTTTTAATTTCTTTACATTATTTTTCTTATTTCACATTTTTTTTTTTCAGTTTTATTAAGTTTTTTATAGCCACATAGGGTGTCAATGTGACATATAGCGTTGACTACAACTTTAATTAGCATTTTTGTTTATTCGTTTAATAAAAATTAACAACAGGAAAAACATCCTTACCAAAAAAAAAAATTAAAAACCTTACCAAAAAAAAAACAACAGGAAAAACATGGAGGTTTCATTATCCAATTGATAAAAAAAAAAAAAATACCACAATTTAGGAACGCAATTGATTAAAAATTGATTACGGACGACATAATTGGTGAAAGTTTAGCCCTTTTGGTTTCATTGTCCTTATTACAATATCTTATAGGTCCTGCTTGATGATGATGCTTGGTATATGAGTTCATTGATAGAGTTCATTTAGCCTTTTGAAAATAGATAAATTGTCTAAGTTTAATATAGTTCAATATAGTTGTCCATGAACTTTTAATTTATTCTTAAACTATATTGAACTAATTAAAAGTTCAAGAACGACATTGCACATTATGCGAAAGTTCATGGGCTATTTGTGTCATTTTTCCAAAGGAAAAAAGAGGGGTGGGCTGATTTTGGTTTTCTCCCTTTTTTTTTTTTCTTTTATATGTTTAGAGTTACACACTGGTTACATTCAAACATGTAACCCACCAATCATGAACTGATAGGAGAACACGTTTTCCAACCAACATCGGATAAAAACATGTCCCGAGTAAAAATAAATTGCCAAATGTAGGTGCGAAAACTAGTTTAGTTGGATTTCTGGGTTGTACAGGTTGATCTAAGTTGTCTTTTTAAGATATTCATGCATAATTTACCAAATAAGGGCAAGGCCTTCTCTCACTTGTCCCGTGAATTTTCTCCTTGTTCGGAACCATCAACACCTCTCACTGTTTTGGCAGTGCACCATCTCTACATTATAAAGTGAATCCAATAACATTCCCGACTTCGGCCCAAAATTTTGAAAATTGTCCATAACTGAATATTAATGAATAATAACCATGTATATTAAACAATGGTTACAATACTCATATACAAAAATTCACTGAAAAATTGTGTTGTTACAATAATCTCTACCGTAGATTATAAATTGAATGGAAGCTTTTCCATCCTATGATATTTAAATTAATTTCTATACTGAGGTCTATCAATCTTCTACTTCCTTCATTAATTTATTCCTTTTTCCTACTTTTGCCCTTTCCCTATTACTATTAGGGTTAATACCACAAAAATCTCAAATTGGTACACTTGTAATAAATTTATCAAAAACTAATTTTTGAACATCAAAGATCCCAAACTGGTATACCTGTGATAAATTTACCCCCAATTAGTTTATGTTAAATTTTACAGTCAAATTGTTGAGTCAAATGACACGTGACAGTTGATAAGTGTACCGGTTTAGAATTTACCTCTCCATTTGTCACAAGTTTACAAGTTTGTGATTTTTCATGGTATTAATCCAATTTTTACGGAGGATAAATTTATCACAAGTGTACCGATTTGGTATTTTTTTGTGGTTAAAAAATTAGTTTGGGGGTAAATTTATCACGGATGTATCAATTTGGGATTTTTGTGATAAAAAAAATTAGTTTAAGGTAAATCTGTTATAAATACATCAGTTTAAGGTATTTCATTATATTAACCCATACTATTAGCCACGGAACACCTTTTGTTTTCCGTTTGCTTTTGCTTTTGCTGGCTGACAGGAAAGGAAAAGGACGATCTGGTCCGAATTCGGTGGACGAAAAATGATCCGACTCTTTCTCACCAAAAAACCACCCTCGAAATGTTGTCAAGACTCCATTGTCGGTCCAGGCAGCAAAGCTCAAATATGAACCGCCCTCTCTTTCTCTCTCTCTCTTATTTCTACAACCTGTCTGTCGGAAGAAAACTTTACACGGTCATTGTACAGAATGAAAGCCCATCGAAACAGGATTTATGTTACATACACTATAAGTGTAAAAAGTCTAAGAATGGAAACGAAAATCTGTTCATGAAATAAATCTACATGTGAAAAATAAAAGTTGTATAACCTGCTCATGTAAAGAAACTTTAACATCGCTAGTGCATTGAATAAAGATCCAATGAAATTTGTTATTTGGGAAGCAGGGGATGGTGGAAAAAAAAAATATATATATATATATATATATATATATATATATATAATTACGCAACAATTGTATCTTCTTTTTAGTAAGATTTCCAAATTTTCACTTCTATAAATAAAAGGAATTTCCATTAATTTGTTGATGTCATAAATTTTGAAAATTAGATTGCAATTCGGGAAAAGAGAATGGTACGAGTGTTGGTTCCTTGCGTGATATGTGAACAATTTGAAAAGAGAAAGTAGTCAATACAAGAAAGTGTTGTTCCTGCAACCCTTGATACACTTGAAAAACTTTCCATCTTTCTTTCTTTCTTTTCATTTTTTTTAAAATATGACATCCATAAAAGGAGATCCATAAGAACACATAATGACTTGACTTCAACCACTAAAATATACTTTACTTCAGAAATTTACAATGCTCACGAGGCGTTACGGCAAAGAATCCTCCATGGATACCCAAAGTAGTGGGTTGACAGGAAAATTATCCAAAAAGCCTTAAACCTATCGGCGCTTTTGCCAATTTAATCCTAAAACTTTTAATTGTGCCAAGTGAGTTATAAACCTTTTCAAGTTTTGTTAATTGAGTCCATCCGAACAAATTTTGCGGAGATGTGGATGCCAGCCGTCCCAAGTGACATAACTAATGCTGGCGTGGATAATTTCTAATAAGGGTCGCCGAGCCCTTGTCGGCCATGGGCGAGGCCATCATGGCTGCGATGGTCTAGGCTAGGGCCTCGACCCTTCTTAATCTTGACAAGGGCTTTGCGGCCCTCGTCGGCGATAGTAAAAAATAAAATAAAAAGAAGGTAAAGAGAAGAAAAGGAAAAATAGGAAAAGAGAAAAAAAGTAATAAAAATTTGAAAAATATTGAAAAAATTATCCTCGTCGAGTCGATTGTACCATATAGAGCGATCGACATCCATATTAGCGATTTTCATTCGTAGCTCACACGTCACTGTCCGTGCGCGCGTTCTCTCGTGTGCGCGATGTAGTTGGGAGGACAAGGGCCTGGCTCCCTTTAGCAATGATCGGTTGATGGTGCCGCCCTTCTATTTTACTTTCTTTCTTTGCCAAAACCCTTTTGTTTCATTTTCTTTATATATTCCCTTATTTCGTATTTTTTGTTTTATTGAGTCTTTAGTAGCCACATAGGGTGTCAACTTGACATGTAGTCATGACTTGATTACCACTTCATCATTTTCACTTATTTTTTAATATAAAACAACACGAGTAGGAAAAATGTATAATTCAGAAATCCAATCAATAAAAAGAATTTAAGGACGATATCAAATGATTGGTAAAAATTCGCAAATGATTGATTTTCATTAGCTAATTGATAAAAAAAAAGTGTATAATATAGGAACCCAATTGATTAAAAAAAAATGATTACGGGCGACAGATAGTTGGTAAAGATTCAGCACTGTTGGTTTCGTTAACCCGATTACAATATCTTATATCTCCATTTTGAATGACGATGCGATATATGAGTTAATATTAATAGTTCCTGCGGTCTCTTGAAAACAGAGAAATTGCTTGAGTTAATTGTAGTTGTTCTTCCAAGCCCGCCTTTCTCTGCTGCCTTGGTTTCCACCGGCGCCCGGTCAGCAATGATTCGCTCGCGGTGGACGGGACCAAAGTAGAGACGCGATAGTGGATGCAGCGGGACCAAAGTAGAGACGCGATAGTGGATGCAGCGAGACCAAGCGCCAGAGATGCCGAGCTGGAGTGTGGTGATAGTGCAGCGGCCTGGTTGAACAAATAGAAAGAAAGGAAGAAAGAGAGGGGTGGGCTGATTTTGGTTCTCTATTCTTTTTCTCTTTTTTTTTTTTAAATGTTTTGTTATATTTTAGAGTGATGTATAGGTAACATTCAAGCATGTAACCCACATGAACTGATAGGAGGATATTTTTCTGACCAACAATGGAGGAAAACATGTCCCCTGTAAATATTAAGGTAATCGGAGGATGCTCCATCTAGAGTTGTTTAGTTACCTTAACCCTTGGGATCATTGCTACCTTAAGGTCTCCACCGACTAACTCTACTGGGAGCCGACCAGCGGCATTATGCAAAGAAATTTTTACATCGCCAGTGCATTGAATGAAAATCCGTTGAAATGTGTTATTTGCGAAACAGGATGGTGGAAGGTGGAAGGAAGGAAGAAACGAATAAAAGAAATAAATAAATCATGCAACACTTGTGTCTTCTTTTAGTAAAATTTCCAATTTTACACTTCTGTAACTAAAATGAATTCCCATTGATTTGTTGACGTCATAAATTTTTTTAAAATGAAGTCGTCATTCAGGAAAAGAGAATGGTACGGGTGTTGTACCTTGCGTGATATGTGAACCAATTCGAAAAAGAAAGTGTTGTTCCCACATGAAAAAGGTTCTATCTTTTATGTGTTAAACACGACACCTACAGCAGGAACTTGGGCTCCATCCACAAGTCCATCTATAAAATAACTTCGACTTCAACCACGTAAAAACACACTTATTCTGCTTCAGGAATTTTACAGTGCTATCTTCCATGGATCCCCAAAGCAGTCGGTCAACATTGCCACCATCGCCAGGTATGTTATGTTCTTACCTTTGTTATTCTGATTTGATCTCACAAGGCGATGGGAAAATTGGGGTAATTTCGCTTTTTGTGGGTTAAAATTTTACCATCTAAGTTTAACACAGAAAATTCCATGCAATGAATGAGCCTCGTACCAGTCATGTACGGATGATCTAAAGCATATAGGGTGTAATTAATTTTTCTAAGTTCACTCATGTTCCTTTCTGTTTTTGGTAACAAAGAGGTCCTCACCAGGCCAACAAAATCACCCTCGAAGTTCATAAAAATTATTGAGCGGCAATCACAAAGAGAGGTGTTAGAACCGAATCGAATTGAATTTTTGTGCATTTTCCGTTTAGTTTGGACTTGATTTGGATAAAAAAAAATAATTGTTTGTTTTATTCCAGTTTAGATAGTTTCGTTCGTTTACCAAACCAAACTTAAAATCGTCCCTTCTTAATATTACAATTTACACATTCTCTCTCCTTTTTACTAAATCTCTTTTTAATACTACAAAAAGAAAATCGAACCAAATAGTCTTCAATTTGGGTTATATTTGATTCAGCGCAATTTTGTTCAAAGTTAATGCACATCGAAACAATTCAATTCGGTTGAAGTTTTCTAAAACTCTGTATCAAATCGAACCATCGATACCCCTAGGGAAGGAATCGCAAGGTCTTCAGCCACTCTCCTATCCCTTCCATGCCGACATCCCTCGTCTCTTATCTCTTCCATAACTTTTCATGTTGAGCCACCCTATCAAATATTGGCCAGGACGCCGACCCAGTTTTCCTATTGAGGATGTAAGCAAATGACGACATACGATCTTTGGAGAAAGAGCCAACAATGTCAAACATCCTTAGGTCAAAAATGTATTGTACGAAAAGACGTCCTGATGTGGCACGCGTACAATTAGAGAAGATAAGGTGCTCAACAATTTCCTTTATAATTGCACTTTTTAGACATGTCGCTCTACTATGGTGCACGTGAAAAAAATGTTCCATCTTTTTTTATTATTATTAAAATATAAGCTAATTTCATCGATTAACTTTTCATCTAAATTTGTATCCCCCCCGTTGTCTAGTCAAGGGAAAATTTGAAAAATATCTCATAGTTGGTAGATTTCAAATATTATTTGCTGAAAAAAAAGTATGACTAGTAACTTGATTATCAGGGACTCGTTAATAACTTAATGACATTATTGGGAATTTACTAACTTCCAAATAAATTAGTACATTAAACAACTCTTTCGAAAATTTACTTGCACCATAAGTAAATTATCAACACTATAATGAACATATCAACATTACAGTAACTTAAATAATTTCAACTTCTTTGAATTGTTACCTTCACATCGTTACGGTCTAAAATTTATACCCGACTCTCATTTTTTGCGAATGGATGAAGCGACAATAGTGTTCCAGCTTCAAATGGCCAATAGCTAGGTTCATCATTACCATGGCCATGAGGCACGTGAGTCTTCCTTTGATACCAGAGAAATGCTGTGATTTTGGCACTTTTAGTAGCCAATTCCACAAGTTTTCTCCATCTGGAGTGATCCATAAACATCATTACGGTCTAAAAGAAGTTCACTCGATTATCATATTCAACCTATGCAAAATTGATTCCTTATCCTTACATGATCTTTTCCGCCACTTCATTTTAATGTAGGACAAGAGAGTCTGGGATGATTTTTGTTGTCTTGTTTTGGAAGTGTGCAACGCGTCAATTTTTCTCTGGCATCAAAGGAAGTGTACCTTAACTTGTTTGTTTTGAATGGTGATTTGCCACGATTTTTTCCGTGGTAAAGTAGGCTTGAGACCATGTCTATCTTTCAACTTTCAAAAGTCATTAAAGTAACAATCGGCTTAAGACTTCCTCAAAACAAGAATTATTTGCCGCTAAAGTTTCAGCTTCTTCCTTGCGGTTACTAGGGAATGATAGCGGCTTCAAAATGTGTGCATCATTACCCGTGACCACGAGGCATGTGAGTCCTCCTTCGATGCCAGAGAAAAATTGAAGCATCGTATAAATAACGGGAGGGCAATGCTCCGATTTTGGCACTTTTGACACGCATCGTGATAGTAAAATTTTTGTTTACACAGATAGTCTCAAAATAGAAATACAAACCTGTTTATGGAATGAAGTTACATGCAAAAAATAGAAATTGATTGTCTGTCATTACCTAAAACCTACTTGTCTGAAGAAAATTTTATGTCGACATTGTACACTCTACAGAATAAAAGCCCTTTGAAATATGATATAGATTACATAAACGGTCAGAGCAAAAACCTTTTTTACACTACACGAGGAGTTTTAGAATGGAAACATAAACCTGTTTATATATTACGTGCCCAGTGCACTGTATAAAAATCCATTGAAATATGTTGTTTGCAAAGCGGGGAATGGTGGAAGAAAAGAAAAAATAATTATGTGTTACCTTTGTATCTTTTTTTAGTGTATTTTCCCAAATTTACACTTTTGTAAATAAAAGGTATTTCCATAAAATTTCTGATGTCATAAAATTTAGAAATGAAGATGTAATCCAGGGAAAGGGAATGGTGTTGACATCTAAATTTTGCTTATTCGTTTTAAGTTAATTACATATAAAATTAGGGAGTTAATTTTTAAGATCTAAACACAAATGTTTTCATTAAATTGCATAGCATATAGACATTAGGTTATTTTCATTAATAGGGTTCATTAGACATATTTTTCTCGTAAAAAATATTAAAATAAAAAATAAAAAAATCGGAAAAAATCAAAATAAAAAAATCCGGGCCGGTCCTACTTTACCCAAAAAAAAAATCCGGGCCGGTCCTACCCGGTTCGAGTGGACCGGATCAACCTGGCCCGGTCTCATTCCCCTTTTACTTTTTCTTGCCCGGGCGGGCCCAGTCCCCTTTCCCCTTCGGCCCGGCCCGCACTATTCAGTTCCTTTCCCCCTTTACCGTTTCTCTGCTAAGGCTGGTACGGGGACGAGCATCGCGCGGCAGCAGCGTCCGTCTTCGCGCGTCGAGGAGCAGATGTCAGACGTGCCCGTGGTGTCCCAAGGGAGAGGTGCCGTTTAGGGATAAAAAGAAGAGGACAGATCGTTGACACCTAAATTTCGATCGACCATTTAATAATAATTTACATAGAAAATTAGGGATTAAATTTTAACCCCTAAACAAAAATATTAAAATTGCATAGCATATAGTTTAAGTTCATGTAGGTTAGTTGCATTCCACATCGAATCCTGCGATAGCAAGTGAACTGAAAATCCATCGCACAAACCGAGCTCGAAAGATCGAAGCGAAATTCGGCTCACTCAAGGGATGGAGGCCGAAAATCACAAGTCTAAAAGGCCTTGGTTGTCTTAATTTGAGCTTAAATCAGCCCATTAAGCTTAATTAAAGAAAAGCCCAAATTAATTCAGCCAATTTGGAATTAAATAAAAATTAAAGGATAAAGCCTAAGCCAAAGCCCATTAGGACTAGGAAATCCGGTCAATTAACCTAGGGTTTCAATATAAATATGTGACTATACCCTTCAATGAAGGGGAGCTCTCATAATTTTTCAGAAAACACAATTCCTGAGAGGACGAGAGGCCACACAATGTCATACACGGCCACGAGAAAGTGAGAAAGAAAAATTAGAGAGAGAGATTGTTTCTGTTCTTTCTGCCTGAGGCTCAACTCACGAGGGTCAAGGTGGAGAGCAAAAGCTCTCCACGTTCTGCACTCACAGAGAAGGCAAAGGAGAAAACGCCAAAGAAGGGGAGGAGGTGTTTTCCGGATCTTTTCTGCAGGTCACAGGAAAAAAGATCAGCATTCTCGTGGGTCCTTGAATCTTGCGCAAGACCACTCCTTGACCGTCGTTAAGCTCTTTTGGCCAATTCCTAGTTCCCAGTCAACACCGGAAGTCGCAATGGTGGCGGTCCAGCAAACTTGAAGCCCAATTCGATTTACGTTGACGTGCTGTTGCCACCCAACCTGAACCCGTGGAAAAGGCCAAAGGCGGAAATGTCGTGCTGCCGCTGATTGCACCACCGCGGCGACCACATCTCTGTTTCTGTCGGCGCCGTGACGCCGCCATCCCGATCTTGCTGCTTTCTGATGCACGCCGCTGCACTCTTTGCTGCCCTCTTGATGTGACGCTGAGCTGCCTTGACTCTTTCCTCGATTAAAATCTCACTGCGTTTGTCTTTAGGATCACGGTCAAAGGTCAAGAATTACAAGTTCACTCACGATTTTTAAAGAAAGAGGTCAGATCATGGGTGAGAGCATTGGTGACCAAAGAGAAACCTTCACATATTGGAGGTGAATGTTCAGCAACTCCCGCCATTGCTTAGCATCATCACTACCGTGAAGCAGCCTGAGCCACGAACACCACTGCGACATCGTTGTCGGTTCGTGCTACCGCTGCTCGTCCCATCCCGTGATCCGCAAGCCCGATTTGGCATCGAGTTCGAATTTGGAAAATATCCGCAAATTAGGTAAGGTCATTATCCAAATATTTTTCGAAATATTTAATTTCCTAAGTTTTCGGTGTTTGAATATTTCGAGGATATTCTTTGGTGGATTGTTAAATCTTAGAATAATATTTGCGATATCCGCAATATTTGAAACACTTAAAATTAGGAATTTTGCCTAATTTAGCAACGTATCTGGACGACTATCCGACCTTATCTCTAAGGTACGATACGCGGCGATACGGAAAATCGTTATCTTATCCATAATCACTTGGATACGATAATAGATTTTATTTGCTTTCCAAATTTAAACAATCAACTTTCCGTCGATATCTATAACCCTGTAGATATGACCGTTAGTTTGATTTCTTTGCCTTATTTGAATTCGAAGAATCTTGCGGATTGCGTAGATTGTTTGAACGTGGTTGTTATCTTTGTTTAATTGTCTTCCTTTTTAAAAAAAGAAAACCAAAAAATTTGTTAGTTAGATTTAAATTAGAAATTTTGCATGCTTAGGAAATCTTAAATATATCCGAAAGAACAAGATAATTATTTGATTTAAATTGGGATTTAGGGTTGCATATTTCCTAGTTTAAATTAAAGATTATTTTAATCTTAGTGGATTATTTAGGACATTTAATAATTTCGAATTTTAACAAAAAAACCAAAAAATGAAGTTGTTAGATTGCATGTTATTTTAGGCATTTTTTATTCCGAATTTCATTTTAAAAAAATACCAAAAATAAATCATTTGTCCGTCATTAGAATTAGGTCACGTCGTCGCATGACATATAGTTTGCAAGTTAGGCTGCATTAATCGCATGTTAATTTTTTGCACGTTATTACATATAGGTTAGCTTTCACTTAAATAAGTGAAAATCCAAAAAAATATTGAGTGAATTGCTTGTTAATTAGAAATCATATTAGGATTGTTGATGTGATTTTCTAGCTAACCGTACAGATACTTACGTTGCTTCGAGGTAAGTAATTCTCTCAATCTTGCAATTTATTTAATGCTTTGATTATTGGGAGTTACTTTGGTGGTTTGCGCACCCGCATGAACACCTTGCATGTTAGTAATTAGGCTATAAAATGGATCCAGATTGCATGCAAAACATTTTTTTTGAAAAGAAAAGGTACCGAAAGGGCGCTAGACTAGATCTAGCGTAATCAAGTCCCCAAACTTAGAATCTCTGGTTCGTAGGAATAAAACATATCTCCTTATGTTTTATTTAGGTTTCTAATCGACCTACCATAAATAGATTAGTGGCGACTCCAAGCATAAAAACATTTGCACGTTAAAAACTTAAATCCTAAGTTGCGAATTGGTAGGGTTTGGGAGAGCCCGAGTTAAGCTTAGTCTTAATAATCCATTAGTGCGAGAGGAAATTTTAGGTCGCGACAGCTTGGCGACTCATTTGGGGACTTGACTTAAAACTCTTAGTGGACTTAGGCCAGTTTTTCTTTTCAAAAAATATTTTTGTTTGGCGCGAGGATCCCTGTAAGTTCCTAACATTTTAGGTGTTAAATATTTTTGCAGAATGTGAGGTATAAGGGGAGGCGTGATTGTTAACCCTTGTTTTGCAGTGAGGTGTTTGGATGTATGGTTTATTTTATGCAAGCGTTGTATGATATAACCTGTTGTGCATGCCTTGCATTTACACTACACCGCACACACTACCGCTACTTGGGACACAGGTGGCATAGGTTTAGGATGGTACTGAGACAGTGGACACCCCGACCACACCTATGTGGTATGGGTCGCCCTCCTTGGTCCCGAAAGTTTTTTTACGGTGTCATTGAGTTCCCACCACGGTTGCACCCTTTGCAATCCGGGTCGGCTCCTTGACTAAGCCGGAGTCAGGGGAACCTCGGCCTAACCACAACCATGACTGGTTTAGCCCGGTAATCCTCGTGTCTCCATTTTGCAAGCCGTAGTCTAGATAAAAATCGAACCTCACATTTCATCGCATGTCTTTGTGATTGCCATGGTCCTATTGGGTAAAGTAAGTTTTCTGAACTTTTATCTACGCAATTTATTTATGTTTCGTATTTTCTTTGGTCGGTCCATGACATTAGGTCGGTCGTGAGTCTTGGTCCATATACTATAGGAGGAGGGGGACATCCGGTTCTTGATGCTCCTAGGGACGAGCTCCGTGCCTGGTGGAACTTACTCGATCCGACCAATCGTAAGCTGGTTGAAGGACACATCGGAAGGCTACTCCCTTATTGGAAGTCAAAGTCCGTACCGGCCTCGTTCGAGCATTAGCACACTTCTGGTGTCGAGGCGTCTAACTTTATATTCGGTAAGCATGAGCTCACCTCAACTTTGGAAGAATATAGCGTGATCATTGGAAAACCTTTAGGGTCGGAATTAGTTACACCACCTCTAGGAATTGATTCCATCTTAATGTTGTCTGAATTTTTGGGTGTCGGAAAAGATGAATTGAGAAAAGTCTTGAAAGCAAATCGTGGGACATGTCCCTTTTCGTTCCTTAGTCAATGTTTTGATAAAGCCACATCTTTTCAAAAAGGCAGAATCTTTTTACTGGCATTTTTCGGGTTCGTGATTTTTCCTTATTGTAAGAATGCGTGAAGTCCGTCAATCGCATGGTTAGTCCAACAAGTTTATCTTGAAAAGAATTTTGTCAACACCATTTTAGCCGAGACTTTCATTTCCTTCACTAAATTTAAGCAACATGTTGACAAAACGTTTCATGCCCCCCTTGAACTTTAGCAAATTTGGTTTTTGTCTCACATAAAAGGGTGTGACGATTTACTCACAATATCTCGAGCTTAGTGATTCTAGCCATCCAGTCTTGAGGTATAAAAAAAAACAAGGGGATGCACCCGATTATCATTACTACGAATGGATCATTTTCATGAAAAACACTAGACCCCAAGGTTTCCAATGGCATGCTAACTGGTTCCAAGTCAAGGAAGCTCGGCTTACGTGTAATGGTATTGGACCGGTTCCCTCTTGGGTTTCACTGGTGCGATCGAATACTACCCCCGCTAGAGTGTCTCGTCGATGCAGTTCTCCGAGGACTCCTCCAAAGACTACAACCAGAACTCCTCCGAGTCGACTTCACCAATGGCGATGAAGACCACGAAGGGACCGTAGCTCAGCTCAAGAAGATGTGGAAGAAGTGTCGCCTCTTAAAGATAGCCCGACCCCAAAAAGAACTCAAGGGGGAGCAGAAGTCCTACTTCGCGACGACCGAGTATATTCGACAGCACAAGGTCCCACAGGAACTACTCCCGAAGATACCCAAGGTGCCTCTCAAGCCCGCCACTCGCTCAGAGAACAACCGTCTCAAAAGGAAGGCTAAGAAGCTAAAGAGAAAGCATCTAAGATAGCTCGAGCTTATGAGCAATTGAAGAAAGAAGTCGCCCGCCCATATGTCTATGGATCAAGTCAAATAGAATAGATTGAATTTTTATTCTCTTTTCAGTTCTTGTCTTCAGTCTTGTTTAGGAATTGAGTCTTTTTGAAATTTTAAGTCATTGTCGTTGTAAAAACACAAAAAAATTTTCATTTCAATAAAAAAGTCATTTTTAATTAAAGAGTTCATACCAATGTCATGGATTGGCATGTGATTCTTCTTGACACTTATGTATGCCTGTTTTATCCGTGAACCAGGTAATTACGGACCGATCACGATCGCTTATTCGCACGCGGTCGAGAACTAGAATGGCCGATCAAACTGACTTACGAGATCGTGTCGTTGGTATTGAGGATCAAATGGAGCAACTCATAGTCGCAATGCAACGGATGTCCGGCCGAGATCAAAACCCTTGGTGACTCCTATTCCCGCATCCCCTAAGGCATCAGCTCCAAAGCATAAAGGTGGGAAGAATGCCGATAGTGAGGAAGATGATGATCTTCCGATTTAGTAGATGACCCCGTCGCATTATCGTCAACAAGGAAAAACGATGAGCGGGTCAACAAACTTGAAGAAAGAGTGAAGCATTTGGAAGGTTCATGATTAAGCCCTCAATTGACTTGTCTCTGTACTCACAGATCAAAATCCGAAGAAGTTTAAGATGCGGACTTTGACAAGTACAATGGCACCTCCGCCTAAAAGCTCACTGCGGTTATATCACGTACAAATGACACCGTGACGTTGATAATGAACTCCACGATGATTCATGCATTTCGAGGCAAGTCCGACGGGTCCTGCCTTGAAGCGGTATCTCATGAAGAAGATAAATGGCCTCAAAAACACGGAAAGAAGTTAGTGAAGCATTCCTAAAGCGATGACAGTTCATAACGGACATCATTCCCATCCGCAATGACCTCGGCGTGCTCGGGATGAAGAAGACCGAATCGTTCAAAGATTATGCTATCGGATGGAGAAATATAGCCGCTCTCGGGTTGTCCCGGAACCTATAGGCAGTGAATTGAAGAGGATGTTCATTAAAACTCTCCCATTCGAATACCGTAACGGATGGTAGCCATTCCGACCGACAACTTCAATCAACTCATCCCGTAGGCGTAAGCAGTTGAGATAGGGCTGAAAGATGGGTGGTTTGTGGAGCCGTCTTCCTTGACCAAAAGATTTGGTGCAAGAAAGGAAAAAGAGCGGCGGTCAAGTGAATGTGACTTATACCCAACGAGGCGGCGAAATGCTAACCCTGTATCGACAATCCAAGTAGCATAAGCTCAACAACAAAACACGGGTCGTCACCCCTTCGGAAAAAAAACAACAAGAGGCAATTCACCCCCCCCCCGGTCGTTATCTCAAGTATTAGCGGTCCTCGAAGAAAGAAAGGCTTGCTTACCATCGAGCCAAAGCGGCCCAATCCTCGGCGGTTCTATAACTATGATCCGTCTAAGAAAATGCGATTATCATATGGGCGAGGTAGGGCACTCAACCGACGATTGTTTTACCCTCAAGCACCGAATTCGAGAACCTCCACGGACACTAAGGCTTTTCGTTTCAACCCGCTAAGCGAATGTTTGGAGCAACCCGCTCCACGATCACGCGGGTAATGTGAATGCTATATTTAGTTTCGATCTTGGTCGAATCAAGAATGTCAAGGTGTATACCACCGGACGTCTACGGTGAGTTAGTGAAAGCCGGTTATTACCCGAGTAATGAGGACCTTCCACGTTTGTCATGATAGAAAGAATCTCAAGAATAGTAAAAATTTGGGATGGCGTTTATACCGACCACACCGGCATCATTTCCACTATCTTTGAAGTAGTTATTAATTGGGAGGAGGAGTTTGCTACATTGAACACCGGGAAGGACAAGGGCGACCCTCTGCCTGAAGATATGCCTCCGCTTGAAGACGCCATGATGATGAAGAGATCGTAGTAAGTATGCCTACACGGTGATGAAGAGATAGTCATCGAAATACCTTAACCATATGAGTACAAGTGATAATAAGGCTATCCCTTGGTCCTACGGGGTCTCGATGTTGACTTGGTTACGGATCCGGGCGACGTATAACCAAGTTAATGCCCAACCCGTAAAAATCATTCGATGAAGAAGCCAAGGAATTTCTAGCTGTGATTAAGGCTAGCGAATACAACATAGTTGAACAATTGCGCAAGATGCCGCGCCAAATCTCTCCGCTTGAACTACTCCGGACATCATCAAACATCAGAAGGCCTTAATGAAGGTTTTAAGTGAGGTTCACGTGCCAGAGACGATCGATCATGACAAATTGGAGGAATTTGTGGGTTCTATACTCCTCAAGGACCTCATAGCCTTTTCAGATGAAGAGTTCCCTCTGGAAGGGAGGGGGCATACTAAGGCACTTTACATTTCCGTCAAATACAAGGCCTCGCATGACATGTAGCCCGGTACTCATCGACAATGGATTAGCCTTAAACATCTGTCCTTTGGCGACTTTACACCGCCTCAAGATAGATCCTTCTAGAATAAATTCTGCAAAGACCTCCGTGCGAGCCTTTGATGGAACGAAGAAAGAAGTGATAGGAGAAATCCACCTTGATATACAGATAGGACCAGCAATATTCAGCATCCTATTTCAAGTCATGGACATTCCCACCGCATTCAATTTTCTCTTTGGGTCGTCCATGGATTCATATTCTTGGAGCTGTGCCATCCGGTCTACATCGGAAGGTAAAGTTCGTTATGGAGAGAAAGTTAGTCACAAATCCATGGTGAAGAAGAGCACCCAATTTACCACGCAACGGCTATCCCTATGTTGAGCCGGATTGCAAAATAGAATCGAGCTATCGGGCCGCTCGAGCGCCAGATCAACCATACATGCGTCTAGAGGATCATCACCACCCATTCCCGAGGTGTCAAATGCTGCAGTCATGGTTGGAAGAATAATGGTGTCCCATGGCTTTACTCCCGATTGAAAGCCTTGGTAGGAATGGTCAAGGTATTCGCCAACCCGGTGGAAGTCTCTCGGAGGCCCCACACTCTTTGGATTAGGATACCAGGGGTCAAGCGAGCCAAATAATGGGGGACGTGGACGTGGATGTGGACGTGGACAAGGTCGAGGAGGCAGGCAGAATAGACAGCGATTCGAAGAAGAGCCAAATGGTGAAGAACATGAGCGTGGAATTACCCAAAATAACGGAGAGCTTGGGCGTGGTAGATTGCTTCCACACATCCGCATTACATTCCCAGGTCCTCCAAGAATGATACATGAAGAAAAGGAGGTGATCGACACTTTGGGGCAACCGAGCGGCAAGTTCGATTATTATGTGAAATACTCGGCGCCCTCGAGCTTCTATGTTGACCCCTGTGACATTGTCCCAGATGGATGGGGAGGTATGGATGATCTAACACCTCTAAAAGACGGAAGATGCTGGTAATGCAATGGATGGAATCATTACCCCTGTTCGATGATTTCTTCATTGGAGCTATTGAGAAAGGACCGTTAGAGGGAATGGGCACCGCCCACAAGAGTAACACCTTTACTTTTTTTTTTGCACACTCCCTGGTGGGAATTTTACTGCTTTTTAGGATTTGCCCTGTCTCGGGAGCTGCTTTTTAGGACTTTTCATTGTTGCAATTTTCATTCCAATAAATGTAATTCATTTGGTGATAATCAATGAAATTACAAATTATTTTATTTCATTTTTGAGGGCATGTTGAGGTACATCAAACCAGCCCGGTGATGATATCCAATCGATAAAAGAAAAATATAGTCCAAGGAGAATTCTAAGGCCTGGGCTTCTTCATGCTCCCTCGTGTTAAAATTTTTTTGAAAAGAATTTAAAAAAAATAAAAAAAATTTTAAATAAAAAAAAAAGAGAGAAAAATTTCGGAAAAATGCAATGTTTAGCCCTGTTTGTCCTTCTGAACCCCCTACTTTATATTTCAAGGGTAATCTTGTGACACGGGAGGGTATGGGAACGATCAAATCTGGTGCATTGTATTCAGTCAATAACAATCTTGATGGTCCTGATGATTTTGAGGGTTCCTCGGAAATGTTGCGCAGCCAAACTATCACTTGGGTGATGCGGAGGAACCCAAAGAAGCGAAGAGAGGGGCAAATCCCCCTGAGAGTGAGATGAAACTCTGATTTAGTTGCCGCATGAGTGGAGGCCCCAAACTATATCGGTCCATACATAGTTAAAAAGGTGCTCCCAAAGGTGCCCTGATTCTCGTAGAAATGGAAGGTTGTGAGTTTTCTACTCATGTTTATTCTGATGCTGTGATGATGTATTATCCCCGATAGAATCTAACATTTTTTGCGGCAAAAGTTTTCAAATGTCTAGTTTATACTCGAGTCACAAACATTTCACTTATGAATAAATGCTTTCAATCAATTTTAAGATGGAATGCGTGCACTTACTTTAAATTCTGCTTGATCATTTTGTCAGTCTGCATCATTGATTTCAAAAGGGGAATCTATTTGGACAATCTGATAACTCATGTGGAATGAATTGCATGTGTTGAATGAGGTACATCGGGATGATGAAAGGCAAGCCCTATCCTATACATAGTCCCATGCACTAATCCCCAAAGTGAGTTGAGTAAAAAAAATTCCATGTCCGCAAGGTAAAGGGTTATCTCGCAAAAGGTACGGCAACCGAAGTGACGAAAAGGCGTTTCTTTCTCTATCCCAAACACTACAGGTTATCCATTGTTTCGCTACTTTGAGCCTAAACACTTGGAGAAATTCTTTCAAATTACCCCTGTCAAGAACCACCCCACATCGGGGCAAATTGGAGGTAAGTCTGCATTATGAGGTGAAAAATGAATAGAGATTTTCTTGCTCTCACTTGCATCAATCTTCGAGTGTTGCTTTTTCAGATGAATTCAACGAAGTTCAAGTGCCTTAGGATGACGAAGAGCATTTCTTTCTCTATCCTATACATACTTTATCCTTTGCTAAGCCCAATTGAGCCTGCAAATTCGTTTCTTAAACCCAGTTGGTGATCATCCCCCACACTGGGGCAAGGTAAAAGCCATCACTGTCCACGCAGCATATTTGTCCACGCAGCATATTTGGAGCGCCGATAGAAGACGAAGACCCTGAAAATCCAAATGTTAGTCATTCGGTCAAAACAAGCCAAAATGTGGCTGGCCAATATGTGTATTGTAGACAGTGTGTGTCAAAAGTCAAAAAAAAAAAAAAAAAAGAGAAGAAGAACTAGGGGGCATGAAAAAGCAGTGTGCCTGGTAAAAGCAAGGTCAATGCCCAAGAAAAAAAAGAAAGAAAAAAAAAGAAAGAAAGAAATGAAAAAAAAAAAAAAAGGGAGAACTTTAGAGAAAAAAATGTCAAGATATGACATGTCAAAGTCATGAATCCCAATGGAGCAGTGGTCTTACAAGTCTCAAAGGAATCAAGTGGAGTATTCAAGCCCAATGAAGCATTTACTGAAATGACAATGCCTGAGGATGAAGAAAAAGACTAGTGACAATGCCAAGATGATCACCAACTTATTCACCCTATTTATACACATTTTGAGCCTAATGATCCTTTCATTTCTTAACCTATGAGCCTAGCCTACGTTACGTCCCTTACAAAGTCTCTTCAGATTATGGCACTTGAACTAACGTAGAGTTTCGGATGTTTATAAGCTTAGCTCGAAGAAGTGCGAGCAAGTCCATTTCTATCTCATTTTGCAGGGTTCTTGACTTGTAAACCCGGAGATGATTGCGGAGGATTTTCTTTCAATAGCCTTGACTCAAAGAGTCCCCTTTTGCTAAGCCATTGATCAAGCCCACGTTATGGTCCTAGCAAAGATCTCTCAAATTGGTAATACCGCTTGCGAGAATACTCGGACCCTTGTCGACATGATGATGGTGAGATAGAGTGAATTTCATAAATTAGCCACTTTCGATGAGAGTGAATGAAAGCCCTTTCAGACTAGAAGTCCCTCATTTAACATTTTCAAGACACCAACTTATGAAATCAGATTGTCTTGTCATGATTTTCCCCAGCGAAATTTAATGATGTTGATTTGACAAAACCGTTATGCATGAAAACCAGTTGAATTTATAGTACATGAGTATATGTGTTCTTGATTGCCCATGAATGCATATTACTTGTTGACTATAACCGTGTCTAGCAGGAGACACACACTCAAGAGTCAGAGATATCAACAGGTAAGTATGTCACTACCCCTTCAGTGCCTGTGTTTATCAGGTATTCATTCACCTGTTCGAGCAATCGACAGGCTCCATATCTAATCAGTTTTGTTGCAGCCACTCGGCGTCTTCGACAATGTCCAGACGTATATATATTTCTCATCCGAGTGCCCGAGGAGAAATCCAGGTATCTCATCCGAGTATCGAGGAGAAATCCGGATATCTCACCCTAAGTACCTGTGACGATATCCAGGTATTTATCGATAAAGTCCTTTCAAATATCTTAGATGATAACTAGATATTTTGTTAGGCACATTTTTCACAATCTTGAGAAGATTCCCCGTGTTGCACTTACGATAATAACTAGGTGTAGCGGCTAAATCTTTGCAAGTGCCTATGGCGATGTATAGGTATCTCGTGAAAGGTCGGAATACTCTCCCAATCTCAGAAGATTCCCCCGTGACACGTCTATGAGGAAAGGTATAGGCGCAGCGGCCAAATCTTTATGAGTACATATGAGGAAGGTATATGTATTTCATGAAGGTCGGAATATTCTAATCTTAGAGGATTCCCCCGCGACACGCCTATGAGGAAAGGTATAGGCTCAGCGGCCAAATCTTTACGAATGCCTATGGCGATGTATAAGTATCTCGTAAAGGTCGGAATATTCTCTCAATCCCAGATGTTCCCCCGCGGCTCACCTATGAGGAAGGTATAGGTGAAGCGGCCAAATCTTTATGAATACCCATGGCGATGTATAGGTATCTCGTAAAGGTCGGAATATCCTCCTGATCTCGGAAAGTTCCCCCGTGTCGCACCCACGATGATAGTTAGGTGCAACGGCCAAATCTTTACAAATTCCTATGGCGATGTATAGGTAGTTTGTAAATATCGGAACATTTTCCATTTTGCTAAATTTTTCTCTCGAGAACCCCAGATGAAAACTGGATACGTCGAGCTTTCTTCGCGTGTCTTGACTGAATTGCAGGTCACTGGAGTTCATCAGCGTTCATCAGGCAATACCTTTGGGATAGAGTCCAAACATTTGCCAAACAATCTCAAGAATCATGGCAATGCCTCAAATTACTTCACCACTCAAGTTAGGTAAGTAATTCCAGGTATGTTTCTTATTTTATGCCAGCATCCATCATGACATATTGCATTCCAAAAACGGGATTAATACTCCCACCAAAAATAACATTCATTGCATTTTCATGGTCAAAATTTAGGCATCATTTAGTCTTTGAATGCAACCTCTTCGAGCTCACCTTCAAAGAGGGGCCAGCTGTTGACACCTAAATTTCGATCGACCATTTAATAATAATTTGCATAGAAAATTAGGGATTAAATTTTAACCCCTAAACAAAAATATTAAAATTGCATAGCATATAGTTTAAGTTCATGTAGGTTAGTTGCATTCCACATCGAATCGGCGGTGGCAAGTGAACTGAAAATCCATCGCACAAACCGAGCTCGAGAACTGAACGAAATTCGGCTCACTCAAGGGATGGAGGCCGAAAATCACAAGTCTAAAAGGCCTTGGTTGTCTTAATTTGAGCTTAAATCAGCCCATTAAGCTTAATTAAAGAAAAGCCCAAATTAATTCAGCCAATTTGGAATTAAATAAAAATTAAAGGATAAAGCCTAAGCCAAAGCCCATTAGGACTAGGAAATCCGGTCAATTAACCTAGGGTTTCAATATAAATATGTGACTATACCCTTCAATGAAGGGGAGCTCTCATAATTTTTCAGAAAACACAATTCCTGAGAGGACGAGAGGCCACACAATGTCATACACGGCCACGAGAAAGTGAGAAAGAAAAATCGTAGAGAGAGATTGTTTCCTGCTCTTTTCCGCCCGAGGCTCAACTCACGAGGGTCAAGGTGGAGAGCAAAAGCTCTCCACGCTCGCACTTACGTAGAAGGCAAAGGAGAAACGCCAAAGAAGGGGAGGAGGTGTTTTCCGGATCTTTTTGCAGTCATGGTGAACACACCCAAATCGAAAGATTAGCATTCTCGTGGGTCCTTGTCGCTATGCAAGACCACTCCTTGACCGTCGTTAAGCTCTCCATTGACGAGGTTGCTTAAGAAGGAACTAAGTTTGAGTGGACGGAAAAGCGCCGATGAGAGTTTTCGAGGAATTGAAACAGAGATTGACGACGGCGCCAAGATTGACGATTCCTTGGGGACCAAGGTATGGAGATTTACGTGATGCCTCACTTAGAGGATTGGGATGCGTGCTAATGCAACATGGAAAAGTGGTTGCTTATGCATCGCGGCAGTTAAGGCCTCATGAAATGAACTATCCGACCCACGACTTGGAACCTGGCAGCAATTATTTTCACGCTTAAAATTTAGAGGCATTATTTATGTGGAGAAAGGTTCCGGATCTACACGAACCATCGAGCCTCAAGTACTTGTTTTCTAAAAGGAATTGAATATAAGGCGTAGGCGTTGGATGGAATTGTTGAAGGACTATGATGCGACATATTGTATCACCCCGGAAAGGCTAATCGGGTAGCGGATGCCTTGAGCAGGAAATCGAGCATCGCGCATTTGTTGGTTAAAGAGTGGATATTATTGGAAGGAGCGAGACTCAGAATTTAAGTTTGAGGTAGGATACCTCTCGATCGATGGCGACATTAAGGATTAAACCGAAGGTGCAAGCCAAGATCAAGGGGTTGCGTGATACGGACCACGAGATTTAGAAAATTTTGAGTATGGATGGCACTAAGAGGAAACCAGACTTTTAGGTATCGAGGATGGAATTCTTAAGTTTCGAGGACGATTGTGCGTGCATGATGGTTTGGAACTCAAGGAAGAGATTTTGTTGGAAGCTCATAGGAGCCACTACAAAGATTCACCCGGCAGCACTAAGATGTACCGAATCTCCTACAACACTATTGGTGGAACGGAATGAAAGCGGATATGGCTAGGCATGTGGCTAAGTGTTTGACGTACCAACAAGTGAAGGCACTGACATTGTAAACCTGACAAAATGTTGTAGCCGTTGGAAATCCCAGAATGGAAATGGGAGCACATCACAATGGATTTTGTAGCAGATCGCCAAGAAGCCGGAGGGGACACAACTCTATTTGGGTGATAGTGGACGACCGACCAAATCAGCCAAGACTTCCTAGCAAAGGCGAAAGGACTTCGAGCTAAAAAGGTTGGCGAGAATTATCGTGACGCGATTGTTCATCTTCATGGAGTGCCGTATTAATCACTTCGGACCGCAATCCCCGTTCATCGCGAATTTTTGGAAAAGTACGCAATTGACAATGGGGACTAAGTTGCAATTCAAGACGGCCTATCATCCTCAGACGGACAGCTAGTCCGAGAGGACTATTTAGACTTTAGAGGATATGCTAAGGCGTGTGTGTTAGATTTTTCAGGGCAAGTGGAAAGAATAGTTACATTTGATGGAATTTGCCTACAACAACGGTTTTCAAGCAGAGTATCGAGATGGCACCGTTTGAGGCACTTTATGGCAGGGCGTGCAAAACACCATTGTGTTGGGATAAAGTGGGGGAAAGAAATATAATGGGTCTAGAGTTGGTTCAACAATCGATAGAAACAGTAAAGGTTATGCGGGAAAGGTTGAGAACAGTTCAGGTCATCGGAAAGAGCTACGTAGACCGGGGCGTAGGCCGTTAGAGTTTCAGGTTGGCGACCATGCATTTCTCAAGATCTCGCCAATGAGAGGATTGCCTCGGTTTGGAAAGAAAGGAAAGCTGAGTCCAAGGTACATAGGCTCGTTTGAGATTTTGGAAAGGATTGGAACGTTGGCCTATCACCTAGCCTTGTCGCCGAAATTGTTGCAGGTTCATAACGTCTTCCACGTGTCGATGTTGAGGAAATATGAACCGAATCCGACCCACGTGCTGAATCATGAAGTAATAGACGTGGGCGACAGGGTGTCGACGTGGAGAAGCCGATTCGGATTGAGGACAGGAAGGAACAGGTTTTGAGGAGCAAGACGATTTCGTTGGTCAAAGTTATCCGGGAACATCACGGGACGGAAGGCGCCACATGGGAAAGCGAAGAAGTGATGCAACACTAATACCCCCATTTGTTTGAGTAGTCGATTTGGATTGTAAATTTCGAGGACGAAATTTTTGTAAGGGGAAGAGTTGTGACATCCCGAATTTCGCCCATTTTTGGGATTTATAAAACGTGTAATTCGTCGGTGCACTTATAATAGAATCTCGCCTGGGAACTGATCACTCTCGGTTTTTGTTTTTAAAATAGAGATTTTGCTAGAATTGTACTCGATCGAATTTGGCCGTTATTTAGACCCCGAACTTGGCAGTCGATTTTCGGGAGTTTCGGGACGAAATAAATTGGACGGTGTCGATATTGTTGTGGCCAATATCGAGATTGTCGGGAATAGTGGAAAAGTGGATTTTGATCGGGTGCAATTTAGACTAGTA